>PKRV01000643.1:365062-405770 GCA_003709505.1 Hyphantria cunea
TATATATATATATATATATATGAAAGAGGAAGGTAACTGACTGACTAAGATACCCAGATATCAACGCAGAGTCCAAACCGCTGTCAAAGAATAGCAAAGAATCCTGGTTTATGCATTTAAGTTCTTAATATAACGATAGTGGGCACTAAGAAAGGATTTTGGAAATGTCAACCCTAATTGGGTAAAATAGGGGATGAAAATATCTACATCTGCGTGAACGAAGCCGAGGGCAACAACTAGTTTCTAATCTAAGTCTTTATATTTTTATAGGAGTATTATGTCTCCATGTTTAATTCCTAAGTCATTATTATAAGTTACAGTATTCTATCTCATCTTATCATTCACGTTGCACTCGATCTAATAATGAGCCTTTTCTATAATTTCATTGGAGGCTAGTGACCCGTTACACAGGTATTCCTATACCTATCTCGAGCACTAGTTTTTCACAAATGTTTGTTGCAAATGTATTTGAGATTAAGCATCAATAAAATAAGAAATACTCTTATTTATTCCCGTTCATATTTTACCTTTCGTTATATTTACACAAAATAAACTGAACCTTGTTGTTTTAGTGTCTTCTGAAGAATGTTATTGTCACCTGTAATAATCCACTGTTAGATATGAATCTCTCGTTTAGGAAAGTTTTGATCAATATATTTAGCTAGACGGATCGGTATAGGGTTTGTATCAAGTATTCCTTCTCTTCGTGATGTTGTTCTGCCTAATTTGTTCTCTTAATCGTCTAATACGATACTCATAGGATAGTAACACTTCGTTTTCTCAATCTGTCATGAAAGTGATAAAAGTACCTCCATCATCATCATCATCATCAGCCTATCGCAGTCCACTGCTGGACATAGGCCTCTCCAATTTCACGCCACTTAGTTCGATCTATGGCTTCTCGCATCCAGCTCCTGCCAGCCGTCCCGCGCAAATCATCGCACCAAGTACCTTAACATTATTTTAATACTTTAAGTACCTACTTTAATTTACTTTATACAATTGATCAAATTTAACTCAAGATTTCCATCACAACTTACATAGCTTGACCTTGTGCATGCCATTTAGGTCTATAATGCCTCGAACAAAGTAAGTCGTATAGACTGCGGGGGACCCTCTTGGACAGACGCTGTTGTGGCCCTGGGATTGATTAGATAATCATATGTAGCAACCACTATATAATACTAGCGGAGGATACTGTATTTACGGTAGTAGTACTATCAACGTCAGAAGATAATAGGAAGTCAAAAAAAGTTGGAATGAATATCCTTATTTTTTATCGGCCATTTGACGAAATGTACTTACTTGCTCGAGTACTAATTAGATCTTTGGTTCATTCCATTTACTAATACAGATGTAGTTTTTTCGCTTGAGAACTGGTTATAAATACTCGATGAGGTGGCTCTTGTTGTTAGCAAAATTGCAACATATTTCTAGTAGTTCATAATACATATACATATTCATACCCCGTGGATTTGAGCGGAGGTTCTGTACCCCAAGGCGTGATCTTAAAAACCACCAAACTAGAACCAAGGATTTGTGAACCTAAGCTTGGGAAGGTCTAAGGTCTCTCCCAAGACTGGAATATGTGTGGAATGTGAATCTTAGGGTCTTCTGCAAAGTCTCATCTGTAGCATAACCTTTAGTGGCTTTTATCCGCGAAATTTCTACACACCAAAAGTACCACGACTTTAAAATATTTCTTTATTACATCAACAGCGTGTGATTTATATATATGTATATTTATATAGGTGTGTGTATGGATTCTTAATTTCCAATGTCAAACACCTGTTCAAATACATTTTATCAGACCATGTACGATTATGCAGACTCTGACCTCTGACTTATGTTATTAATAATAATGATGTAACGGTTATAATCTGTACGATTTGTATTTCTCAATATTTTAATATAACCAATCTTTTTGATATATCTATGAATAACAATTAATATTGTGAGCCTTTAAAGTTATTCTTCTTACAGCGGTATTTAAAAGCGGTAGCGGTTTGATTCTCTAATCTGACCAAACGTTTGTATGATCTTCAAATATTTATTTGGCTTAGTAGAAGCCCTGCTTAGACTGGGTCTAGATGGCGTTGTGTGTCGGATGCCCGAAATACTATAAAGAAAATAAAAATAAGTTCATTTATATGATTCAAGTCCTTTGGTATTACTATTTAATCTTATAAAATTGCTACTATCTAAATATAAAAGTATATGTAGCATACATTTATGGTAAATGGTTTCTGTTATCGTTATATGCTGTTTATCGCTCTCTAAGCATCAATCGCATTCAAGAATCCGTTGCATAATAACGTCCTCAATTTTTTTTATCTAAAACAAATCTCTACATACAAAATGTACAAATAATGAGCTTACAAACGTTTTCACGCGTTCGTACTCAGAATAAATTGGCCTGAATTGTTAGGCATGCGCAAGCGCCGCCGGCTTGCCGTAAATATCTCGTGTCTGGATTATTACATCATCATCGGCCTATTGCAGTCCACTGTTGGGGATAGGCCTCTTCAATTGCACGCAACTTGCTTCGATCCTCGGCTTCTCGCATCCAGCTCCTACCGTCTCGCATCCAGTACCCAACCGTCTTGCGCAAATAATCACTCCACCGGGCCTCTGAACGTCCTACACTATGTTTACTTCGTTTACGTTTACAATTATAACATGTTGATCAGTAATTACTATTATTTTGTAATAAAACAATCATATTATACATAGATGTTATATATTTACTTGTCGACAATATAGCGATGAAGAAACAAATTTTGTGAAGACTAAATCGAGTAATAATCATTTTATTTTGCTATGTAATTTATAAACAAGTAAATGGTTATATAATTTATGGGTTACAAATTTCATTTTATATATTGCTTAGTATTAATGAGTTGTATCAATACTAATAATGCATAATTGGTTATGAAAATTATTATTTATGAACTTTTCTAAATAGCATTTGCCGACCTTGACCCTTAGTGGCCAAAATCACTATTCTGAAATTTTAACTAATTACAAAATAATATTGACATTTATATATACTCTATGCATGCTTAATTCAGCCGCTGTAAACCTGTTCAGTAGTACTATGTAATGTGAAATTTTAACAAAATTTCCTTTTGGGAGAATAACGAAAAAATATATATGGCAGACTCCCTCAAACTCCCATATTTATCAAAACATTATTCTAACGTTATAGTACTGCTCAGCTGGCCTAGTGGTTTAAGGGGACGCCACGCCGATCTCTACTCTGTCGAGTGTTGTGGGTTCAAATTCCACATGTCACTTTGTGTGATTCACAAATTGTTGTTTTGAGTCTGGATATTCTTTGAGTCCGTTTCTCGTATATTTATAAAGTCTTCCGCAACACAGGATATTGCTAGTGTAGTCTTTTTTAAAAAAAATCTCAGCCCATTGGTCAACAGTCCATAATTTCTTTTCCAAAACAAATGGTTTCAAGTATCCACATCTTACACACTTACCCTCTGTTTTTATTCTACTCTTTTTGAATTACAAGCTACATTTTTAATCACAACAAAACCATCAAGTCACGAATGTTTACAATATTGCTTACTAGTCTTATATAACCGTGAACGTAGTACGTGATGTACAGACAAACAAAAACAAAATGTTTAGGTACATAAAAAGTGAAAACACGTTTGTTATAATGTATCACATTCGTGCCAAGGCTTCATAGTTATCAAAACAAACCGGTCTCCGGCGAAGGCTACACTATTGATATCGGCTACTCTATCTCAAATATAAATGTACCCATAGATTCACTCGCTTATTGGACATTTCTCCACTTTATATACATCATTAGTAAAAGTACCCTAGGTCCTATTTTGGAAAGGGATCTCGTTTTTTTTGGCAACATTCATTTCGAATTATAGTTACTGCTTTGGTAAATGACCCGATCCATCCGCATTAGTTAAAACCGTTTCCTATGACAGTATTCGTTTTGAATTTGCCTTTCCTTTTGCAAAATACACAACTCATCAACTCAACTAAAAGCGTCACAAACAGACTCACAATCACAATATTAGTTAGATTTTCCTCATACAAGTTGATATGGTATTTGTAGATTCACAGCTATCAGCGGTTAGAGTTTATTGATAACGTTATCAAACAATTTAAGTGTGAACCCGCATACTGTAGAATCAAAATCGATTAAATATACTATTTACCATAAGCTTAAGTGCTAGTACAAATTCAAAGAAATCTCCGCTTTGAGAAAGATGGAGTTGAACTCAGTTCAACCTCAGGGTTGCGGAGGTCCGATGCCAATCGCTTTGTGGAAATACAGATATTCAGGTAAAATCGGTTGAACTAGTAGCCCACCCAAAATAGGCTAGGAAGATGAGAAATATAGAGTTGAGAAGAAGTCTAACCAATAATTGCTAGTGACTTGTCTACTTTATTTAACTTGGACAAATTGTCTATGATGAACATTTAAGCACAAAATTTATACAGGAACAGATTGTTTAAAAAAGTATATTTTGATAAACTCTCTTGGCTTTTACTGGGTATCGTTCTTGCAGTGTATAGAAAGACCAGTAGTTAACTAGTTTAAAAAGGTACAACGGACACTTTATCTCTTTTCATGATACCAATTCGCAACAAAAAAATAAAGTTAACTGTTAGTTTTAAAGCTCAACAAACTTAACTAATAAGTATTGTTTTGCTGTTAATAAAGTTGTGAAAACAGAACTATAGTTTTAGTTGTATTATGATCACAACTGATCGTTGACGTAGTACTATATAAGAACATAGTATGCTTACTATCTTCGAGAATTGTAGGGTGATATATGAACATTATGATTAAATAACTGCATGTTATAACTGCTGGGGATATGACAACAAAATTGATAATAACAACATGTGTTCGCGCACTTTGATCTCATCAATTTTATATTTACTGATCACGTCATAGCTAAGTATGACAGAATAGACACGGAACAGTAAGTTATCTTCTTAAAACGAACGGAAAGTCAGATTGTATGTATGCGTGTGTGTATATGCATGTGTAAGTGTGACTGTGCATTCTACACACGCAAACACTAGTCATTGTGTGTATTTTGTTTTGTACTGACACGAAAATAACTATAGGTACAATATGCATTTCTATCCGCGCGTTACTATTGTTTCGTAGATAATCTTCTGTTCTATCTCTACCGTGGCATAACTAAGTATTCGATGGCGTAACTCATAATATTTTTTATCGCTGTTTACTACATAGTAATGTTCATATTATGTCAAACAGCAGAGGTACAAAACTTACTTCCTACTGGAAAAAGCTATAGCAGAAAACTCGCCGCTTTCTTTTTTACTTAGGGGAACTTCAAATATTACCGATTAGCTCAATCTACTGTCGTAAAGGGATTTTTTTCCCATCCACCATTTCCATCTAGCCCCAAGCTAAACAAAGCTAGAGTTATGGGTAAGAGACAACCGATAAAAATACATATATACTTTTTTGCAAATGCATGCATGCGATACATAGAAAACACCTAAACTCCGAAACAAATATTTGTAGATCATACAAACATTTAGCCCGACCCGAGACCTCAAGCACAGAAGTCGCATATGCTACCACTACGCTACTGAGGCAGTCAAGCAATAAATATAGCTTTACTCAATTTTTTTTTCTTTAATATATAATTAGGACATCTACCACACAACGCCATCTAGTCCCAAACTAAGCAGAGCTTGTATTATGGGTAATAGACAACTGATATGAATACATAAATACTTTTTTTTGTAAATATATACATATTATACATAGAAAAAAATCCAAACTCCGAAACAAATATTTGCAGATCATACAAATATTCCGACCCAAGATTCGAACCCGAGACCTCATGGACTGCAGTCGCATACGCTACCACTGCGCCACCGAGGCAGTCATTCAATGTCATTTGTAGTATGGGTAGTGCCTCAAAAAGCCTTACACATGCCTTTTGATTAATTCGATTTGATCCCTAACAATATGGACAATTGACACTCAATTCAGGGAGCCCCCACTCCCTGCGTTAAAAAAACTGTTGATATTCTTGTTGGTTTTACATAGGTTACTAGTTGACCCATGCTACTTTATCTGTGTATTTACAATCTTGCTCCGCTCTTATTCTTTTCAGCGCGATGTTAACTGTATCGTCCTCCCTTAGGGGATGTATTTTATATTATGTATACTAGCACACACGTCTACCCTCGCCCGCGGCTATCGTAATAATAATGTCGCGTACGGGACTGTACGTCTGTATATAAGTAAGAGAGCGAATGAACGCGTGAATGAGTAACCTAGTAATGTGACTAAATAAACTTATACACTACACTAACTATCCTATCTTAGTGATGCCAGTAAAACACACAATAAAAAAAACGGGAATTTACGTTAAGTGTTTCGCAGTTCATTGTGAGCATCTTCTATTTGTAATTAAAAACGATATAGGTGTTGGTGAAACACATAAGTCGGTCTACCTGTTTGTTATCGATAAAATTGATTATTGTGAGAATGCAACTTTCGGTTATCGCGATGTTTATAATTGCGTTAAAATGCTTTTTTAATTCGGACTATACAGTGTTTTGTAAAGTTATTTCAACTTGATCTTTCAGCAAGTTCTTTACCTGATTTATGATACGACTTTAAAAGTGAATAAAGGACTCAATTCATAAATAATTTTCTTCTGTTTATCTGATTAATCAAAAAAGACTTGATCGAAAAGTGTGATTTTATGTCTGTATCTAACTCTGGATACTTTTCAAATATTTTTTAAAAATTTATAGAAATTGGGGTATATTTGGTAAGGTGTGACTAAAATTGCCTAATCGATTATTATTATAATATTTCACAAGTTTGAATTCTATTCATTTACCTGTAAAGATGCGGCAGCACGGCGAGTCTAACATTTTGCCTATAATTATGTACCCATTAGGCAAATCTTTAGTTCATTTTTATAGACTATATTTAGAATAATTACAAATTAGAAAATAATAGTATGTTTCTTTGTCCACAGGCCTCTTCAAAGGCTCAACAACAACTCTAGACGGGATCGGTCTACGGCCGATGCCGGCCGAACGTCCGAAAACGTTACGAAAACTAAAGTCTGTATATGACGCATCGCCTACCGACGCTCCGGTGCCACAGACAAACATAAACAGCAATGGACAGATGGACAGAAATATCAACGGAATGGAGGAAGAGGTCAGGCGGAGAAGTAATACAACCAGTTCTACACAGAGCGGCGAGAAGTCATTGTCAATACTTAGTCCCTTTGATGAGCAGGTAAGGCTTTTGTAATAATATTATTGTCTAAACATAAGTACTTACATACGCGGCCCTCTACTACACCCTTATAATCATCATCTTCGCATTTTTAGAAGGACACAATACCTCCTGGCATTGCTCTTTCTTTCATATAAATCTCTCGCATACTTATAGCTGGACTACAACACGGAGAACCCAGAAGCCATATCCTTAATCTAACTCTATTTATGAGCCTCGTTATATCTATAGTAGTTATGTATAAATCTGGAAAAGTTTTACAAGTGAAATTCTAATACTCTGTAGAATAAAAACTTTGTTGAAGCTATCTATCTAAAATTATTCTATATTTACTTAAAATATCTTCGTTTGTTTTTTTTACTTTAATTTTATTATTTTACAAAAATAAAACATAAAATGTATCTAAATGTCACATTGTATTGTTAGATAGTAGTACAGTTTAGTACATTTCAATTCTTACCATTATACTATTTCACAATTTTATTTTATTCCGTTTCAACAATTACCTTGAACTTGTTAAGACTAACTCAAACTTAGGTAACAACTTACCAACACACCGCATACTTATTTGAAAACTTACTAAGGAAATTAAATGAAGTAATAAATAAACTTACATTTCCTTGATATTATTTATCTTTCATCTACAGTTACATCAATTCGCCATACCATTGTACCAATTAGCCATACAACACAACAATATTATCTTTATTTAACGATTATACATGATTACGTGTTTAGTTTTATGTCTAACATAAAATTGTTAATTAACAACAAAAACGTTAGAATTGATTAAGCTGAAGCTTGAAGTAACTACATAGGTTATAATACATTACCTCATTTATGTCGGTGTAATTTGCGAGAAAATATTCACTATGTATTTTTATGTCAAAGTTATAAGACACGGCCCGTATTCACTCGAAAGTCTTAGAAATTCTCGGGTTTCTCTCCGTATACTAAATCTTTATCTATTATATATTTATATACTGCATATAATCTCTCTCTCTTGAATCATTTTATCCATTGCTGAAAACTGCATTAAAATCCATTGAGTAGTTTAAAAGATTTAAGCGAACAGACAGGGGAAGCGATTTTATTTTATACTATGTAAAAATACTGTTCGCTAAATAAAACTTATAAAACCCAGGAATGGATTTAATAATTTTATACTGGAAAATTTTGTGGAAATTCACAATTCATATCCGTGTCATTGCAATAAACGCATTTTCTCTTTTTATGCGATTCCAAGTAAGAAAATAAAGTGCCGAATTACCGACGAACAATTCACCGCGATAATTTGTGTAAGAATGACGCATGTTTTAACAAAGGCAGGAAGTTTGAGATTATCTTTGTAACACCTTTGATTTGTATCATATTCATATGTATATTCTTTGGCGTAACTCCATATCACTACGCCGAGAGCTGTTGAGGTTTCTCAGCTTTGTTTTCACATCGATATTACTAATACTCTTTTAAACTTTTCATAACATTATTTGTTTTTAAAATTTAAGTTTTTTATCTTTTGTAATTAGTTATAAGCTTGCAATATTGCCTTGGGAATCGATCCTATTATAATACTGTAAAAGTTTCTAGTAAAATAAATAAATATTACAGTTCTAGTACAATATGGTTCCTTGTGATCTCTTGATGTCTTGAGATGCTGACTGCTGATCTAGAGGTCTTAGGTTCAATCCCCAGACATAGGGTTAAGAAATTACGAGAAAGGTAATTTGTGCTATATCTGAGTGTAATTTATCACCAGTAATCAGTAACCATAGTTGCAGGATCTGTCTAGTTTGGGATTAGATAGCCTTATGTGGGATGTATAAGACTATGACAATATTCTTATTTCAATATGAGAATACTACCATTGATGATTAATAACTGTTAAATGAGTTCATTTGACAAGTTTGTCAATAAAACAGACTCCAAAATAGAGGTTCTATGTTTCCCTATATTTATTTTTATTTGTGTTATCTTTTTATTAATAGTCACTATTAGTAACTAAGATAATTATGGAAATGGATTGCGTTTATGTGCAAGTCTAAAAGCCCGTATAACGTGACACAAAAATCTCGATTAGCAATTCAAATGTTGGTGATAACATTTTGTTTCGTCAACGAAACAACACTCATGGTGGTTCATTTCTTCTATGCATTATGGCGTGGTGTCGCAACTTTCGTAAGCGAATGAGGCCACATGAGTCTCGACTCTCCCCTAAAGCAAAGGGCTATTGTTATAGACGATTGAAGAAATCACATATATGAATATTTCTGGTTTTAAATAATAAAAATATATATAATTATACCTTAACTTTTTTCATAATGAATGTGTTGTATAAAAAACTTACATGCCACAACATAAAATACCTTGTATGATTTTTTTAAATCCTTTATTGTACGCATACATACTGATTTAAATATGCATATATTCACCTTTGTTTATAACCGATTCTTGACGAATATCTCAGACAGTATGTCTGCGATACGTCACATAAGGACAAACAATATTTCACACTTATCTTTCAACGATACAGCTACTTGTTCTTCAAACAATAGGTGATTTACAACCACAGACCTTTGATAAGTAGTTTTCTTCACGAGACAGGTGAATATCGGACATTAAACCCGGAGTATCATGCGCGTGCCGGTTGTCATGTCTGCCAGCGAATACCATCTGTCGATACCTGGAAATGTGCATATTATTCACGTAATTATAGTTTATTTATAAACGCATAAGTTCACAAACTTTTTATGTGGATGGCAGGTTGATTAAATTGGTTAGTTATGCTTTTTGTATTTCTGACTACCTTTGCCTGCTTTTTCGTACGCGTGAAATTTGTGTTATTGGTATACGGCATAGAGGCAAACGAGCTGACCGTTAACCTAATAGTGAGTGGAGTGATGACTGCTCCCCTGGCAAATTGCAACACAAGAGTAACAAGTACCTAGACGCAAGCCATCAATAGGAAATGCTTAATTAATACGTAATAAATATATGTTATACATTTAACGTACACTATAACACACAATTACAGTACACTATAATGTATACTCGTATTAATACTTAACTTGTTTAATGTTGCTATTATTTAGCGGCTCATTGAATTACAATATCGTATAGGGGAAGGCTATATCATTATCTGTTACATCTTTTATAACCGAAGAAAAAAAAACAGGACAAAAGAGGGACTGATGCGGGCAAACGAACTAAACCCTCACATTGTTAGTGACACATGTATTATGTACATATCTATATAAAGTGTTATTTTTATCTTTATTACATAAATGGTATACAGGTAGGCAGATGCAAGCGATCGGCAGGTGTGGAGGCAGTTTAATGTAACAATATTTTTATTACTAGCAGATCCCTGCATTTTTACGGATGTTTAAGGTCATTACTGAAGAAATTGTAATATTAAATGCAATTATTACATAGTATCATTATTCACCAACCTTCAATAGTTAACTGCTGTGTAAAGACCTCTCTTTAGAAAGGACGTATTGTACTATGATACAGACGAGTTCGTATAGGGTTTCTGTCAAGGGTTACATCTCTTTTCAGTTATGTTATGAAATAGATTGTCCATCCACATGTTACCTCTTTAAAGGAATTACATTGAACTAGCATTTGCGTTTAGATAGAATCCAATTTAAGCAACAAGTTAGGAAAACCTCCGTACCTACTTCGCTCTTTTATAATATATAAATAAGCCTGCTAAAATAACTCTACTCGCTGTAATATTTTTGAAAATAATTAGTTATATCTTTAAAAATTAAACTCACGTTTACTTTTTATATTACTATTTAATGAACTTATTTTTTTTAGTATTATCAAAGGTTACTCGAAACCTAATTATTTATTTATTTAATTAATTACTTTATGCACAAATACATGCATCGGCGGACTTAATGCTAAAGGCATTCTCTGCCATTCGACCGATTAGGCAATACAGAGAAAGATGAGGTAGGTGCACGTAAGATGAGGATATGGTAAGAGTGATTTTAACAAACAATACAATTAACCTGAATATATATATATACTACTATATACGTTAGAAGAGACAAATATATATAAAGAGATAATTAAGTAATTAGGTAATAAGGTTGTGAATGAAAAAACCTGTGAGTAAGTGATATAAAGATTTCTAATATAGTAATAAAACAAGTCGTTACAAGTATCCATTTAACGGTTTAACCGCAAAATGTAAAACATTCAGTGTCCTGAGAACTTTAGCCATTGTCTTTTGCTGGTTCAACGTATTCTTTATTGTAGTTTTCTACAAACACAAACGGATGTTATAACTAAAACAGTATTTTTTTTCATATCCTTGACCAATTACAACGTTGTTCACAAAATAATGTTATTATGGTGGCCAAGGTATTTTTTATTTTTAATAGCTTTTGCTCGCGGTCTCGCCTCGGGTAACGTGGTAAATAGTTTCCTATGTGTTATTCTGATGTATAAGGTATATTACTGTATGTACGTAATAGTTTTTGCCTGAAAGAGTAACAACATCATCAAAGATTGCTGACGATGGGTCCCACTTACTACTACACCTCAACAACCTCGACATAAGCAGTCAGAACATAAGCAACATTTTATTCAAGTTTTTATTTCTTCACAGGAGGAATGGGCAAAGATCTCCGAGATAATGGCGTCTTTTGGAAGCAAGCTGGTCAGGGAGTCAGTGTTTGTATCTGAACTGGAGCAGGAGTTCACATCAAGACTTGGCCTGAGCTGTTCCGAGTCCAGTTTGAGTCCTTCGGTAGCTTCTAATTTAGGTCTTTGGCTCTCTGGCCTCGGGTTACATGATTACGAGAGCCTCTTCTTGGAAAGTGGCTACGATGATATTGATTTTATTGTGAGTATTTAGAAAATTCTTTGTTATTTCTTATGATATTACAAATATTTGACTATTTTTACGTTAAGAACGGAATAGAAATGAAAAAGGCAACAGCTGAAGAAGTTACTTAATGTTTGTATCAGAATAATGAAACTAAAAGAAAATCAATGACCAAGTCGCTAAAGCCACTCCATGTATTTAGAAAATATTATTTTTTTGAGATTACGTTTTGGTTCTAAAAACCCTTAATTTGTTTTTTTTAATTTTTATGTACCCCTGACTCACGACTAAGAAGAATCTATTGACACCATTCACATAAAAATACGACAAGCCGTTCAGGCTCTAGATATACATACGTGCACTCAACAAATGTAACTTTCCTTTTTTCGCAGTCGGGTAATAAATAAAACAACAGTACATTCTATTACCACTCAGTAAATTCACCAAACTAACTCATGTTTTTGTTCCAGAACGGTATATTAGACGAAAATGACCTCCGAGAAATGGGCATAGAAGAAAACGAAAGACAAAAAATATTAGAATCAGCAAAACAATTACCTCTTAAAATAACTGAAATAAGCAATAACTATAACAATAACAATATAAGTAAAAGCCAAAACGAATCAGTAGAAGAATGGCTAAAGAACATTAACTTAGAACAATACAGTGATACGTTTAGAAAACATTTGTATGTAGATATGGATAGAGTAAGAAGGATCTGGGAGGTCGAACTGACGGCTGTGCTTGAGATACAGAAGGCTGGACATAGGAAAAGAATTCTGGCCTCCGTTTCTGGTGAACACAATGGACCTGCTAATCATATGGAAGATATTAATGCCGATCTCAATACTCTGGTAAGTGACATTTTAAGGTGGAAAATTTTTAATACTGTAGCTATTTAGACCTGGATCGAATGTTTTGTTTGATAGACATTCATTTAAAATATAATTTGACTGTTATTGTAGAGTACGTATCGGAATAGGTCAACGTATTAGACACGTGAAAACTGATTTAGATCTATTCATGATTTTTTAAATGTGTATAGAGATATATTTTGTTTAGAGGCGCTCATAGCCCAGTTCCACTCGGTGATTAGAAACAATCACCGAGGGTAAGCAACGACGGCGCGGTCAGTACCTGGATGGGTGACCGCTGGTGGCATGTTACCATGAGCGTCTCCGTGATTCGGAGATCACGATAAGCAGTCGGTCCCGGTTGTTATCGTACGATGGCAGTCGTGAAGCTTAGTTGAAGGCTTTCGGGCGGCTTAAAAACATCCAACGGCAAGATTACGGAGCCACAACGTAGTCTTGCCAGTCCCCAACCCGCATTTGGCCAGCGCGGGGACGTATGGCCTTAACCCTCTCCTGAGAGGAGACCCGAGCCGAGCAGTGGGATATTATGGGTTGTTGATTGAAATATGTATAAAATATAAAATAAGACATATCCATTAAAAATCATATTTTTCTATATCTATGTATCTACATAAACTTCAATTATTACAAATTTCACATCTTCGTGTGTTCGAAATTTGTTTTTTAGTGTAAAGAATTGTCTTTCCCTATTGTAATTTTTAACGGAGGACAAAAAAAGAGGAGAATATCGATTCGACTGTATTTTTCTTTGTTAGCTCATAACTTTCGAGTGGGTGAACCGATTTTGATGATTCTTTTTTAAAAAACGAAAAAAACTGGTGCTCCCGAGTGTTCCCGTTTCAAGATGGCTCAGTTCTTGAAGTCGGTTCTTATTGTTTTTTGTTAAAATTTGTGATTGTTAGTCATAATTACTTTCTTTAGAATGATATACCTATAAGTACGAGTAGATAGTGCCGCTCCAATGTTTTATATTCCTCTTCTTTTTCTTTTAAAAACATAACTCTTAACTTTTACTTAAAAAATATATGTAGCGGACACTAAGACACCCAGAACAACAATTTTTGGATCACTCAAAGTGTTTTCTTATGTAAGACTTGAACTCACTACACATGGCGCAATAGTAAACGGCGTGCCGACCGAGTTTAAAGTTAAACATAATCCACAGGAACGTTTTGCTCAGTATATAGACAAGCTTATAAGTTTCCGTGTATATTTAGTCCAGTTTAGTTTTCCGCAGGGGCTTAAAATGCCTAAAATGACTGGACTAATTTAGAGTTAGTTAGTCGCCAGTGGGAGAGCCACGCTTCGGCATGCATGGGCCGGCTCGACCGGAGTATGTAGGATACCATGGCCTCACAGAACATCGGTGTGAAACAGCGCCTGCGCTGTGTTTCACCAAGTGAGTGAGGATTCCGGAGACCCATAATCCAATCCTTCCCCTCATCCCCCTCCCCATCCCCCAAGGCCGGCAACGCACTTGTGATACCTTTGGTGTTACAGGTGTCCATGGGCGGCGGTAATCGCTTACCATCAGGCGATACGTCTGCTCGTTTGCCCCCTATTCCATAAAAAAAGAGTTGAAATGTTAATTGCAGTAAATCAACCGCTATTCAATTTTCTTTAATAATATCACAATCATTCAAAACTTTTCCTTTCCTTTATTATCGTCGACACAGAACTGTTACTTGTATTGCTCTACATACGATTTGTTACCAACCCAATCCATTATAATCGATATCATTTACAATCAATTAAGGTTATAGAATCCGCACTAGAATCCTATATAATCGATCAAATTAATCAATGTAAGTATCGAATATGACAGTGCATTGTGCGGATGTTGACACCATGCATACTAATGCGGACTTCCCATAAGCCATGGGTTGATCAATAGCTTGAGAAATCGATTACGACATTCTATAGTAAGCTCGGCTATAAAGTTAGGTGAGTTTTGGAGACGAGTCGTGATAGACATGTGGAATTTGATTTATTATACTGAAGTAGGGCAACGGCTGCTTTGATTTCGACATGTGAGGAAAGTGAAGTGGTTTCCTACATTTTGTTAGCGTGCATTCCACATTTTGGAAAGTGAAGTTGATAGGTATCAAGTATAAACAAAGTTTCTAATAACACTGGATTACAATGAGGTATTTCTATAAGGTGAATATGATAATGATTTACGTTTTATGCTGAAAAGCAAAAAGCTTTTGGACAGATAAGTTGCTAATGTAAATAAATACAATATACTTGCTTTAAAAGTTAAAGCTTAGTTAACTCCTGTCCTTGTCATTTGTACTTAGACAAACTGGTTCTTCCATTTCTTATAAAAAACGTATAAAGTTAATTTTTAGAAATCAATGTACATCAGAAATAAACTATCACAGTACTGTAAAATCTTTCGTTCGTAAACACAAAAAAAATATGTCGATCTTTCCGCAAGTGAATAAAAAAGTCGTAATGTATGTGAAATTTGCAACTAATTTAGTTCTAAATGAACTGCATTCTTCAATGTTAATATAAATCGGAATTCTTCTTTTAGCTTTGCCCTTAACTTGAACAAGTTAATATATCTTGAAAGATATTCACACTGATATCAATAAATATGCACTGATTTCTCCGGATGGGTCAATCACACCAATAAAGTGAACAATTCCTTCAATCAAAATGCTTGTAAAGAGGATATCCTTCGGTTTCACGACAATTTTACTGTCACTCCGCCAAAGGGTGTTGCTGTGATAACGGTATTTTGATTCAGATTGACTGAGAGACACCGATTCAAGTGATTTGTATGTATGTTCGGTATGAGTTGACTTAGTAAATAAGACTAAAGTTCTAGATACCTCCTCATATTCTCGTCTTCTTTAAATCCTCGGTAAAGGAATTTTGTGTTTGACATTCCAGTTTCTAGTAGCCTAAACACTTAAGACATTTAAATTGTTCTCTGTATAGTCACAAATCGCTGGATTTTACCTGAGATGTCAACGAGTATCTTAATTATAATTAAATTTTAACTTGACTGGTAAAAATTACCTAAAATGTTAATGAAGCTATTGTATAATACTGGCTTATCCTCATTAACATAGAACTTGGTACTATAAATAAAAAATAACATGCTAATAAAAGATCCAACCGGAATATAAATATCACGGAATCAAAACGTAGCTACATAACCTGCTGTTGCTAAATATGGCATAAAGCTCTCGATTATAATCCTATTAAGTTCAAAACGTAAATGAAAGTCGATATCGATGCAGCAGGTGTAGGGCCACACGTTTAATATGCAATTTCGTAAGGTAAAAGGATATCCTGACATTAATTGAATACAACTCAAGAGTACTTACTGTAGAAAAAGCAGTATAAAAGCAGCTGTAGCGAATTAAGAGATTTTTTAGCTCATTTAATAGATAAATAAAACTAAATTGATACGGTACGATTTAAAATCTAATGTTTTTGAAGTCAAAACTTCTTTCGGCACGTTGAGCACATTTTCGATGCCCTTTACATATATATAAATATTTCCGACATCTAACACACAAAGCCATCTAGTCCCAAACTAAGCAGAGCTTGTATTATGGGTACTAGACAACTGATATAATACTTATATACTTTTTTTGTAAATACATACATATCATACATAGAAAACACCCAAACTCCGAAACAAATACTTGCAGATCATACAAACATTTGATCCGACCCGGGAATCGAACCCGAGACCTCAGGAACAGCAGTCGCGTACGCTACCGCTGGGCCACCGAGGCAGTCAAATAAATAATATATGTATATCCAATGTGTACTTAGTTTTCACTTCTGACAGTAGTAGCCAGGTGTCATCCTAAAATTATACATAAATGTGTAATTTTTCAGTTCGAACCTCGCGTCATCATCCCCGCACGTTTTCCATGATCTGTATGCATACTGTGTATATATGTGCATAGATGTATTAGTAAACATTCAATATATACAAAAAGTATATCTCTCTACATATACCAATGTGTAATTAGTTTTCACTTCTGTTGGCAACTGCCAAAATAAAAAAATACGGAAATATAAAAAATACGGAACAGTCTCAAAAACTTTTGAGACTGTTCCGTATTTTTTATATTTTTTTAACTCACTGTCTTACTTAATATATATTATATGGCCTGGTAAGGGCGTCCAATTAAATTTGCCCAGTTTGATTTGCTCCCTTCTTATCATTAGTATCATCTTATCCAAAAGTCCATTGTTAGATAAAGGCTTCCCACAAAAACCGGTCGTGTGCTTCCCGCAATCTTCACCAGGTCTTCCTCTCGTATACTTCGAGCCAATCCAAGCCACGTCAAGAGAACCACTGATGGATATGAATCACACAAAACGATTCGATTGGGGTATTCAATTTTAAGTGGCAGGTGATCGACATTAACTTTTCTTGATCTAAATAAACCAGTTTTACTTTATATACTTCTTTTTTATATCTGTTGTTCTGACATTGCCTTTATTTTATACACTAATTTAATTAGTAGTAATAAAACAGGATTGATATTCCGCTATAGATATACATATATATCTGCTATATTTATATAAGTCTAGTTTTGAGGTCTAATGATGACCTTGTTATACTAAGAACAATCAATTCATGAAATACATAGGCTTTACAATTGACAACCGCCCTTGAAACTACACAAACTAATATCTAAATTTAATGCCCATATAGATATATATATAATTATCTTTTGCTTTAATTAAAATTATAACCTCAATCACGTTTTCCAATCTTCACTTTTATCAGCATCTTCAGGTGTATTTAAAATTCATCTTGGCTTCATTAAGATATTTCCCCTACACAGTTACAAGATTAAAACGGCTAATCCTTGTTAAATTGCTCATCTATCGGTAATTATGTTCACGCACGTGTGTTGAGGGGGTAGCCAGGCAACACCCCACTCCTGCAGGTGTAATACTACGTGCTATATTTCGGTAAAAGAGCAAAGGCTGGAATGTGTTTAATCGTGTCGCTTTGCTTACCCTTGTGAACTTCGCTTAGACGTCGCTCGTCAGATTTTTGATTAGTGACATGTATGTGCAACCAAAGCTCCGATCTTCTCCATCATCATACTTTGTGAAAATGAAACAGACTGAGTAGTCTTATTAATAATTAAATAAATCCTGTTTTTGGACACACCTACGTAGAGTTTATGCTACGATAGTTAGATTGACTAATAAATACTTACCGAATCCTTTTTTGTCCGAAATAAGTTTAACTTAGTATGTACTTTGTAGATCGATAGAAAACTCTTTATTTGTACACCGTAAAACAGTGTTACAAGAGAGTACAGAAAACGACAAATATATATTGTACAAAGGGTGGCCTTATTACCGAAAGCAATCCCTTCCAGGCAACCTTACGATGAATCAAAATTTATCGGAGAGACAGTAGCAATAGACGGCCCAATGAGTTTTGAAGAATTATAAAATTCTAATGAATATAACTGGAAATACATATACTATATCTCCATACATGGCTATTATATATAGCTTTATATAAGTTTATTGTTTGGAAAAGAGTGAAAATACCTACATTTATTTTAAAGGAAAAAGTAATGAAAAAGAAAATGTAAAGGTTTGCAATGGCTGTTAGGTTTTCTATGTGATTTGTTTTCTATGAAACCTGTTTATATACTTACCTATGTGTTGTCCCGACTTCTTTGGTCCTTTGCGGTGAAAACTCATAATTTTTTTATCCGATAGTAATGTCATGATATTATCTCTTACACTTGAAATGCAGCGGTCCATTGACAGTGGGCAGTTAGGCACAACAATAGTAGTTGAGTCTTAATAATCATAAAAGAAAGATAAACCTCGATGCTTGTCGCCTGTACAAATATTACAGGAGTAAAATACGGCAATGCCAAAAAAGCTCTGCGACGTCCACATTCTCTATCAAAACATTCAATAATAGAGTAAATTACAAACAGACATGCCCATTACACTATATACAGTCTTTTTTTTTAATTTCACACGTCAGTAATCTCGTATAGGTAATTAGTGCTCAATTCGACGTCTATTCATTCGCCGCATTCATCCTGAGTGCCCCACTCTTGTGTGTACGAGGGAAAACGCAAAGTGTAAAATGCGATCTAACTATGAATTTTCGCGGACTCCTATTTAAAACTTAATGCTCTAGTTGATATGTATTTTTAATGATGCTCTTTAAGGAAAAATATGATTTAGTTACTATAGTCTTAGCACCTTTAAATATCGTATACCTTATTACTATAAACTTCTTCTGTTTCTAAGTAGAGTTTGGTAATGAGTTATTAAAGATTTATATGCCACATGATCTTTATGAGATTTATGCCCGTAGCTAACGTCTGCTGTACCCACTCCCATTATTAAATCAACAGCCTTTTATAGTCTTCTACTGGACATAGACCTTATCAGGAATGTCTGTTATATTGTTTATATATTTTAAATTATACAGCAATCGCTTTTCCCTGCAGCTTGACTAGCGTAAAATAAATTTCTTTCTGCAGCTTTTTTTGTCTAAACACTACTGTTTGTCTGTTTGGATTGGGCCATTGTACGTGCGTTTCTCATCTTCTTACTCCAACCATCCTTGATCATCCCAGAAGTTCAGCAGACTTTTCAGGACAATACATGTTTCTGGGAGTGATGTTGATTGGAGGATGTCCACCCGTTGATCAGCCACGCTTCTATATTCTGTGAGAACGTGCTGTGGCGTTTTTTCTACCTTCATGTATCCCCCTGAGAGCTGTCTGGGGCGTCTATAGTAAATAGGTGCTTGTTTAGGAGACATTGTCCAGTTAGGATACCTACGACCTTCCTGAGAATGTCCCTTATCAGTCTAATCAGGTTGCGGGCTAGTTTTTTTGATGCTACCGGAACTGCACACTAAGCACTAGATAAAAAGAGCGGTCAAATGTAACAAGTAATTAAAATAATAGTATTTAACTTAAGTGTTTCTAAAACCTAAAAGAAATTTTACTAAATATTTTATAGTTTGTTCGTTTGATTTGGACTTTTGTGAGCAAAAAAAAATTTTTGTAATAATTTTATTTTTATTATTTATCGTGAAATCTAGGCACGACATTTACACATGTAAATTTAAAGTGCTTAAAGTTAACTTACAAATGCTTAAAACTAAATAAGGTTAATGGATAGAAGGTACAATATGTATAAACTGTATTAATTAAGAAACAGTTCTTTGCGCTTTTATTTATGTCTGATGGCTCCAGAGCAGCATGTTCACAGATTCTAATATGTTAATGTGACTAGCTTATTTAACCTGTATTTGCAACTGGAATACTAACTAGTAGTCACTTCGTGGGCGATACACTACAACTTGTTCTAGAACATTAAAATTATTTGTTGTTAAATATTTACAGAAAATAACAGCATAACCCATGTTTTCGACATAAATTGGTAGATATTGATTTGTCAAAAAATAATGTAATTAAATTGTACTGACGTAACTTTAGCCTGTGGCTCCACCCGCATGTATGCGGATATTCGTAAGTGTAGTCTTATGTCCTTCCTCAAACATCAAAATATCTTCATGCAAAATTTCATTGAAATCGGTGCAGCGGTTATCCTTGAAAACGCAACAAACAGACAGACAGAATTATTATTGAATTTATATGTGTTCATAACTAGCTGGGCCCCCGCCGTGTTCCCCGCGGTTATTGTGGCGGGGCAAAGCTTGTCTAAAAAAGTTGCCTAAGTTACATCTTACATCATCAGCTATCTGCCCGTGAAAGACCCGTCCCGTCAAAATCGGTTCAGCCGTTCCACAAATTCACACCCAGTCAGATTCATATATTTGCAATAAGTAAATGAAGCAGTTATTTTAACATTACTAACAGTACCTCTTGTAAATGTTTTCTATTAAATCCGAAAATAATTTAAATATTTCCAAATAATTCCTTTTTACTAAGACTTTTTCGCTTAAAACATTTACCTAACAAAATATAACTAAAAAGGCACTAATATATAATCGAAAACCAGTAGTTGCTCACTACAACCCTCATTCGAGTTACGTCACACTCCTTTCATTCGCTCTTTCGAATGATACCATCAAATTAGATGATTCAATTATTTACTTGTATGCCTTTCATTTAGTACGTTAATTAAAATTTTACGGCCATATGAAGTTTTTTAATTCCCCTATCGTACAGATAGCACCTGTGAAGTGTGAATCCCGTGTGCGAGTGCCACTTTGTTTTGTTTGAAACAGTGTCCTTTGTTTTTGTTCTTCTTGTTTAGTATTTTTATTTAATTGGGATCGTTTGCAGGTGTAGGTGTTCAACGATGTTGAAGAGTTTTAATAGTTTTATTTTAATTGAACATGTTGGTAGAAATTGTATTTTGTACATACATTGATTTCAGTTCAGAAATAGATAATGAAAATGAAAAAAATAATGCTAATAAACATTAGTTACACATGGTCAGTAAGGTTATTATGCAAGCTATCGAATAGATCTTAACTCAAGAAAATTCGAAGGCAAAATCACTTGTTGTGTGTACTTAACTGATATCATATTTAGCTAAAAACCTCAACAATCTTCTTATAAATTGTTATTCGAATATTGATAAAGTCTTATTATTCCTACCTAGAAGAGCAATATCCAGCAGCTAAAAGAAGAAATCAAAGAGAAGTTACCACCTTCGGAGAACCTTAAACCGGTTCCACCCCCAGTAGTACCTTCGCTGGCGCCTCCTGGCGGGGAAACTTTAAAGCGAAGTAAAAAGAACAGGCCTGCGCCTCAACCACCAAGGCCATCGGATTTAGAAATCAGAGCACCTTCGGAACTACTAGTTGGAGTACCAGGGGCTTTGAAGACACAGTGGAAGCATCAGCCATTTGTGTTGGTGACGGGGGCTGTCACATATGTAGCTAATGTAAGTAAAACTATAAAATAATTCACTTAAATGTCTATTGAAAAAAAACTCTTATTCTGAGTTTCCCATTGTGAAATTAACAAGATGGAAGTCGCAATTAAAGTTTACTATGTAAATTGTGTTAAGAGACACAAGTCGAGGCGGACATTGATTCCAAAATATAGAAGTAGGCAATTACTAATACTCCACCTCATTCCCACGAACTTCACATACGAATTCACTTAAGTTTTACAGTAAGCAAGTTATCTGGGAAAAATTACTAGGCATTATATTTTACTAGCCGACCTGATGAAATTCGTACTGCCATTTTTTTTCGTAATTATTTTCCAAATTTCCGAAAAGCTTGTTTTTAATATATATGCCCGCCTCATGTTCCACGAGTCCCAGTCGTGGACTAAACTAATTTGAAACTTCCTGTTTTCTTATAATTTTACATATAAAAAAAGAATTATCCAATTTGGTGCAGTTCATCGGCAGATACATTTCAGTGATTCATTTTTATTTATATACAAGAAAATCTGCGCATTAATACGTGTTATAAAATTACGTACAAAACGTAATATGCTGTGTAATCATTTAAAATTGTATTTCTCCTCACAGTATCTAGGATCCACAGTGGTCAAAGAGCTTCGAGGGACGGAATCGACGAAGAAGTCGATTCAAAAGTTGAAGAAATCTACCAAAGAGCCGCGGACTTCTCCCGACATTATACTTTCCATCAGTTACCGAGGTGTCAAGTTCCTGAACACTATTACCAGGGTAAGCGTCTTTGTAATTCTACCTCCTGTTTCTCAAAACTCAATCACAGTAATTTGATAATTCAGGTACCTATTCATAATTAACAATAACTATTTAGGTTCCTGTGTCTGTGATGCAAAATTTCTTGATGGTTGGCTGACTAGTATGAAAGTAATAGTAGCTATGAAAGCGTAACGAACGAACAAACTTACATTCGCTTTTACGATATATGTTAACATAGATTGGTCTTCATAATTTCTTAATGAGCTTTGTTTGAATATTGATTCTTCGCTTCAGATGATGAAAGACTTAAACACTACACTTATACTTTATACAGAAATTTTTGATTCTCAAAATGCCTTATAATTTTTGAAGTGAAACTTCTTTATCGGCGTTGGAAAAAAATTTACCGTCACATTTTTCGGTTACGCGTCACATTTGTCACATTTTACCGTTACGCGCATCTTTTTCTTGCCCCTACCACGGTTGGGTCAGACGAAGAGTACTTTCATTATATATANTTCGGTTGATGGCTCCATTTCACCTTGTTATTTTTCCAAGTATATTGTTACAAAGTTTGTAGTTTGAGTATTTTATTTCGTATAAACTTTAGACTGTTTGTCTTTGAGCGTCAGTCGAGTGTAAGACAGCAAACATCCCTGCTGAGACAAAGGCTACGGAGGGTTCATTCTACCCTGATTTTTAATTACGGTCCATCCTTCACACTTGATCGGACCGATGACCATCCTTTTCTTTGTGTTTCTTAAAAAAAGGATTGTTTTTTCGCCCTTGCCCCTTTTTGTACAATGAATTTTTATGTTAGAACTGTTCACGGTTAGTTAAGTGAGATAATTAGTGTTTTTCGCAATGTTATGCTTACCAAGCACGGCTGAAATTTAATTTGAAGTTGGTTTTTTTTCGGATTAATATTGAATAAAATATAATTTGAAAATGAGTTTGTAAAACACTCCAGTCATTTTAATAGAGATTGGTAACTAATAATTAATTACAAGATTATGTTTTTCATAGTTATCTATGTATGTATGCTTTTTTCTTGAAGCAATTGTAATGTTACGTTGCCTTAGTCTATATATATATATAAAAAAGGAAGATGACTGACTGACTAAGATACCCAGATATCAACGCACAGTACATACCGCTGAATTTAGATCCTGAAATTTTGCATGTAGGTTCCTTATATAACATAAGTGAGCACTAAGAAAGGAGTTTTGGAAGTGCCACTCTTTAGGGGGTAAAATAGGGGATTAAAATATCAACTTCTGCATGAGCGAATCCCCGGGCAAAAACTAGTTCGTTATGAAACAGCAGCTGCCTCTTATTTCCGACTGTTATAGTGTCGACAACCCGCTAATGTTTCCTTTAACGCAGATTGATCTCGGAACGCTCGATTAATTCTTAAATCGATTTTATTGCTATTAGATTGAAACACATCGAATAGATTGACATGGATTTTCTGATTTTGATTATTACGTAGTGAAATTTAGTGATGTGCCTTTTAGTTAGTTTAAAATTCATTTTATTACCTTGTAAAGTTCGTTTTGCGTTACGTAAAACAACAATTATTTATTGAATATATTTCAAATTGATTGCAAGAGTGTATTGTGGCCTAGGTTCATCCTAATTTATAATAATAATAATGTAATTCCTGGCTTAACTACTTCTAAGCTAAGCTTAGTTTTGGCCTTGATCTCCAAAGGTTTAGGTAGTAAGTATGAAGAGATGCCTAACTTCAATTCAGCTTTCACTTAAATTTGAAATAAAGTTAAGTTGACGATTCAAATTTGTAAGGACAAGTACGTAAAGCTGTTGTCATGATTTTGAATATAATACGTTGAACAATTACACAATTCTGATAGTCTAATGTCATAACTCTTTATGACAAAAGTTTTACATTGTTTTAATTTTCTCTTAGGAATTGGTGTGCGAACATGAGATCCGCAACATCCACTGCGCGTGTCAAGACGCCGATGACCTGACGCACTTCGCGTACATCACTAAAGACCACGCCAGCAAAAGTCACTATTGTCACGTGTTTAGAGTCGCTACCATGGTGAGACACATATATTTTTTATATAAAGTTCAAAACTAAAAGTTAAATTTTATTAGGAATTTTTTCTAGTACTTGTTTTGGATACATCCTTCTGGATACTCTTTTTCTTTTTCTGTTTTTTCTTTTTTTTAAAGACAACTTACGCCTTAGGAATATAAATACCTGTGTCGCGGGGATCTTTACAAACATACATGAAACGGACACAAAGTACACCCAGACTTAGAACAACAATTTATGGATCACACAAAGTGTTATCCTACATGGGACGTAGGAACCCACAATACTTGGCGCAGTAGGAAGCGGTGTGGCGACCACTGAAACCACTAAGCCAACCGTGTAGTCGAAACTCGTTGGAAGTACATTATAGAAGTAGAGTAGAATGAACTTTATTGTACACCAATTGATACAGTTATATTTAGGAGCTTGGCGACCTTATCGCTGAAATTATTTGTTTACAATTGCCTTTAAGAAATCAATTTTTAGCGATCAGGTTTTTTATGGATTTACCTTCCCATGGAAGGGTTTTGGCATAATCCTATTTGCAATATACTATTACTTAATTTAGCGAATCTGTGTAATGTGAAATTTGTTTTATGAAAACTAATTTTTAAAGTTGTACAAGCAGGCTTAAAACTTAGGCAATTCAGTAATTTAAAAATCTGAACCCAAAATCGTACATTCCAGGACCAAGCGACGGAAGTAATCCTAACTCTTGGTGAGGCCTTCGAAGTGGCCTACCAAATGGCACTACGAGAACAATCTAACAGGACCAGAGTCACCCAATCGCTAGCCAAAACCCCAACCCACGACCCTATGACAACCACGAACAAAGAAAAACCCAACGTCAACCATGGCAGATCACATTCCATAACAGAAATCAAGTTAAACGGACACCAGCTGAAGATTGCGCCCTTGCCGGCTTCCTTGTCGAATGAAGACTTTCAAGCTGGTACCAAGAGCTCAGACGGCTCAAGGAGTCCTCGTACACCGCTCCTAAAAGCCCCCATAGCGTCAACTGAAGAATTGTGAAATTTTCGTAAGTAAATATCGATATCTAACAATCGAATCGTAAATGTTGACGATATTGAATATTTAGTAAAAGGCGATATTCACGGAATTGTCTTCCTGGAAGATAATCTTCCCATACTAATGGCAAATTTAATATAAATCTGATTATCTTGTATGAAAAATGTTCCGGCAGGTAAGATAAGATGTTTGGATTTGTGCAAAAACCAAAAAGTAGAATATTTAGGTGTCTGATACTCTAGCGTGTTTTGTATTAACATTTGTTTTGGAGCAACTCCAATGTGCGAAACCAAAATTAGTTGGAAAATGAAAATTGTAATGTTTTGATGATATTACTCGAATTTTTAATCGAAAATCGATATTTTAAATTAGTTTTGGATGTTAGAATTACTATAATGTCGATGCACATTATTTATGCGGCCTACTAATTTATTCACTGCCTGCTTTTAAAACAAAACCATAATTTACCTATTTTCAAAATATGTTTTCATTATGGTGCATAGACAATATAAATTTAAATTTGGAAGTGCTTCGAATGCATGTCGAATGAAATGTTCTTTGCACTGGTAACATTTTTTACTGTGTTTTTTTCGATGGCAATTTTATGTGTATTTGTCTCGAAAATAATGTGCATGGCTAAGACCAGCGCTGATATTACTAAAGCTAACGTTGGTCCTTATTATTAAGATAATAATTGAATATTGTAATTGAATTTGGACACTGATTTTATGTACCATTACCTAATTTATATAAACTATTGTTTAGAATAGTTATTGAACAATTTTACTATTGAATAGTAAAATTATAGGGGCTGTTATATATTTATAGTAAGTTTTATTAATTGTATATTTTTGTTTCTGTTAGTATTATTGCGGTATGATATGTATAGTAATGCAGCTGATTGTTTTAATCGAATGTGATCTAGAGATTTTGTACAGAAAGGTTGCATTTTCTTTTGAAAGAATATACGGTTTTTTTGTAAAATTTAAAATTGTGTCATAATTTACACATTTTGGAATTACTTTTGGAAATGTGGGTAGGCCTAAATGTATAATCTCGAGTAGCATAGTATAACGTTACCTTTTTTTGGTGTGGTATGCATTGTCATTGTAAATAGATAGAATAAGTATTTGCATATACATATTATGAACAAGGGTTGTTGATATGAACACAATCTTATGAAAATAATAAAGCGAATTCGCCTAAAATAACATATAGTACATAAAACATATCAAAACGATGTTACATGTTAAAAAACCAGTTTAACTAGACCCCTTGTTAAATAGTTATGACTCAAGTGTACCGGTCTATTTAAAATGGTCAGCAGTTTGTAATTTTAAAAGTTGAGCTTCCGATGTTAGTTTCGCTTGTAGTTTTATATATCGAAGTGCATACAATAATCGTGTCTAAAAATGACGAAAAAAATAATGTTTTTTGAACAAAATTATTGATGTTTCTCTTCAATTATAGCAACTGTTTGCTCAATAAAATTTGTGGCGTGTTAAAAATTGTTTTAAAAAACTGTTTTTTAAATAAATATCTGTATATCTTCTATGATTTTAGGTGTACATTAAATGTCGTAAATGTCAGTTTAAAGTTCTAAAGGCAACCAGCTAATCAGCTATTTCTGACAATGTCAAGTGTTTAAAGTCTTCAAGTCTTAAGTCTTCGAGTTTACGTCTTAGCCGTGATGAAAATAATGATAAAAACTATAAAAAATATGGATGAGATGAAATAGGGACCGCCTTCGAAAAACAAAAAACGATCTCCAATTTAAAGTTATTAACTAACTTTAAACTGTAATTTGTGACATTCTAAGTTAACAAAATTGTTGCAACGTTAAATGCGAGGTTAAGCAATTGATGATTTTAAGTCTGAGTAAATGATTTGAGATTTGTGTAATCCATGTGATAAAAAAGTAAAAAAAATATTAAAAATTATTTTTGTTTCTTTCATTTAATACCTGTCTACATTTTTATTTAATATTTATATATGTATGTGTCACAGCTTTTATGAATGTTACCGTTGAAAAAAATAATATATGTAACTAGATATATTATCTATAATTGTTCGGTTTAATAATGTAGATTATATGAATATTTATATATAGCGACATATTATATGATATATAGCTATATAAATTGTGCCAAAATGCGATATTACAGGTATAACAGCCAATATATAAATAACCCCGTTTTCCATTTAAATTGATATTGCTCATTCGCTGACACCAACTTTCTTAGGGTCTTTTCATTTATTTACATTTATTATGATACATAACCGTCCTTATTGTCATTATACCAGATTCTCTTGAGTCACATTTTTAAAATACCTATTAGTTAACGTAGTATTTTTCAGCAATTTCATTTTTATACGTCACTTAAATTTTGGCCTTTTAAAAATTAAATTAATATTATGTATAAAACGGAGGTGCATTTCGTGAGCAAAAATAAATAAACTTATATAAAAAAGGTA
Organism: Hyphantria cunea; assembly: GCA_003709505.1. Taxonomy (NCBI): domain Eukaryota; kingdom Metazoa; phylum Arthropoda; class Insecta; order Lepidoptera; family Erebidae; genus Hyphantria; species Hyphantria cunea. The sequence goes on from PKRV01000643.1 coordinate 393,283, forward strand.
AAAACAATCTAAATTAAGAAAGGAAAAATAATTTCTTAGATATTAAATAAATATCATGCTATGTATACCAAAGAAATATATAAAATATAATGAAATAGTTAAGAAGTACATTGCAACTCACTAATTTATATATTTAATATACGTATTTTTAGTAAATGTATCGCTGAATTCATGGGAATATATAAATAAACACTGCCGCGAAAACGAAAATAGTTATTTAAAAAATAATGCTTCTACTTTTATAAATTTTATATGTTCCTGAATGTTCATATTATTTATTTTGTTCATTTAATTATCACATTTGTTCATTTAATATTTAATCATTTTAAATGAATAAACGCTTTTTTAAATACCTACAATTGATGTATGTGCAATGTTTGAGGTTATTGGTTGTGTAACCCTTTATTTATATATTATGTAGAAATATGAAATTATATTGTAGCGAACATTCGAATACCCGTTAATGTAAATACCTACATATAATGATATTATATTCAAAATTCAATAAACAATGAAAAATATTGTGCTTGTCATTTCATGGCTTTTCATTTAATAGTTTTATCTATGATATATTCTCGTGTCACGTTGTTGCTCACAATGATAAACTCGAAACTTGTTACCGATTTTCATATTTTTTTAAACGTGTGTTTTGCTCGTGTTCTTAAAGCTTACTTAACATCACGCCAATTAGATCAATAAGAGATGAACACGATGGAAAAAAGACGCGGACATAGTTGCGTGGCGTGGGTCAGCTATTACTTTATAATGCGAAATAATCTTGATGTAAAATCATTCAAAAGGGGATTTGAAACCTTATTTCAAAAGCATTTCATCATAAAATCGTGATCTGAAAGATATCACTACAAACTTGTATTATTAAAATGACTTTTTATATTGTAGTAGAGTCAAAATGAATAACAAGGTAAAGAATTAAATTTATAAATTCTAGTTGGTGACCCAAACGATTTAAATTACTAACATAAGGAAGTCTTTATCCCCTACTGTTTTTATCTTCTGCTCTTCTGTTCAGTTAGTAGACTATATCGTTTAGTAGAGTAAGAGATAAACAAACTCCTTTTGTTAACAAAAAGACAACTTCCGCATTCCCATTCCTACATGTCACTGTCCCAAAATGGAAAGGACAAACTCAATCAAGTATTTAGGAGTGATAGTAGTGATAGTATTCTAAGTTTTGCGGAACATACTGACGTCATCGTGGGAAGGACACGTAAATTAATATATGTATTCAAGAACCTAAAACAAGTCGCGAATAAAGAATTAATAATAAAGGTTTATCTAGGACTTGGCCAATCACAGCTTAGCTACTGCATCTCCACGTGGGGTGGAGCACCTATAACACTGATGTTGAAAGTAGAAGCTAGCGTGCTACTTTGAAAGTTGGCTTATCCTTACCGTTCTTCCACCCAACTTTTGAAGTATATAAGCAGTGTAAAGTTCTCACGGTAAGGCAGCTTTATATAATGCACACTGTTACAATACAGCATTCCCTATTGACTTATGACCCTAAGGTGATTGAGAATCGAAAAATCAGAATCAGAAAAGACATTGTCTGTTCAAAACCAATATTTAACACATATTTTGCCTATCGTTTCATCTGCTTTCAAGGCTGTAATCTTTATAAAAAAATAAATAGAATACTGTCAATTTACTGACTTTGAATTATAGCATTACGGAGGAATCATTTCAAGGAATAGGCAAATAACAAAAGGAAAAATCTTAAATAATTATATACAGATACAAATCATAATAACTACATTACACTACGACAAATACTAATTCCTAGACATCACACCACGTATACTCCACTATAGTAACTTTCCACATGGTCGCTTGGGCGAGACCTGACACTGCTCGCTTGTACATTGCCTTCACGGGCGCTTCGGAGCCTGATGTCACGTAGTCTAAAACTTCTTTAAATTGTCTGTGGAGCGAAATAAAGTACTGTTTAACATTGAAGTTAAGATTCTTGCGATAAGATATGATTATGAAGACATGATCATAATCACAAAACATACCTTTTTCCATTCTTACACAAATACATTATACATTAATATATATATATATACAATTCTATCAGGCAAAGAGCAATTATTTATAGATAAAAAGAAAATAATCAAAATATATATGGTAGTGTCTCCTTATCAACCATATATAAACTTTCGTTTACGTACAGCTGTATCCTGATGTTTAAGTCAAATGTTATTTCTTTACCGTAGGGTGAGGTCCTGGTGATTTGTAATACAGGTATATACCTAAAATAGACACCAGCCCCTTGCATACACTGGACTGTAAATGAACTACACTTTCATTAAATTTTCTTCCTTGTCTTGTTTTTGAGCGGAGAAGTAAATAAATATATTATTATTAATATACGTTCTGAGTCACGTGGGACTTTTCAAACATACATTAAACGGTCATAAAGAACACCCACACTCGGACCGTCTGATCAATTTTTGGATCACACAAAGTATGTAGGATTTGAACCCACAACACTTGATGCCGCTTAAAACGGCGTGGCGACCACTTTAACAACTAGGGAACCGTGCAACTAAACTTTTATGAAATTAGGCAAGAACAGTTTGACTTTGAATGCAGTAGAGGTTACTAAACAGTGAAACATCCATTGTTGTTATAAAAATGAGCATAAGAAGTCCTATACTATGTCCCGATACCGATATTGGGTCGCTAAAGTCTGTTCAAGATCTTAAATCCCATCCCCCAAAGGCCGGCAACGCACTTGTGGCGTCTCTGGTGTTATGGGTGTAAACGGGTGGCAGTAACCGCTTAGAATCAGGCAATACGTCTGCTCGTTTGCACCCTATTCCATAAAAAAAGATAGTACTTATTCATACTTAGGATACAAAAGATGCTTATAAGAATGACATGATGAACATACTTTTCTGGGAACCATAGTGTATTAAATCTCCATTTTTATAAACCAGGGCCAACAACTTGATGGTTCACTAGTACTTTATTCTCCCACTTTATATCTGTTAAACGTTAAAATTTAAGCCTGGTTGTTAATATTTATGACTGCTCCAGTGACGTAGTGGTAGCGTATGCGAGTGCTGTGCTTGAGATCGAAGGCTCGATTCCAGGTAATACCTGCAAGTGAGAGTAAGATTGTATGATCTGTAAATATTTGTTTCAGAGTTTGGGTGTTTTCTATGTGTATAGTGTAGGACAAAAAAACAGTATTTATTTACAGCAGTTGTCTAGTACCCATAGCACAAGTTGTATTTAGTTTAGGACTCGTCTAGTCGTTTGTCGGATGTCCGAAAAAAAATTTATTATAATTTTTCAATGAAGCAACATACCAAAAACAAATCAAAAAAACTAATACGACTACATAAAAACTTGGTAAAATCCGGGTCGTTGTTACAAATCTGTTGATATGTCATTAAAATCACGTCGTCATTATGTCATTTGAATCAGTACTTTAGGCGCTAGTGTGGCACATACAAAATCACATATACTACCAAAATTATTACCCTTCTTGCGGTTTCGCCGTCCAAAAACGAATTATTCTCTTTACTATCAAGTATTTTAGTCAGAAGTCGTGTTCTCGGCTGTTGCTCTGATCGAATCATAATACTGAAAGGATGGTGTAGAAACAGATTTTTTGAATACAATAGGGACGTTAGGGTTCCTTCACATGAGGGGCCATCTACAAACAGCCCAAGATACGTCGGGGTAGAGGCTGAATTTGAACCAGGTTTCTAGTACCCGAGACGGTGTGCGGTTTTTAGTTAGTTCGAGTCCGACATAACCACCGGTATCCGAGGGGATTTAGGCACAAAAAAAACAACACAATAGCCTTTAGCATACGATCGTAAAGACAAATGCGGATAAATTGGGCAAAATCGACGTCATAATCTTTTAACGGGTCAACGCATCTATCGGCGTGACTCAATATATTAGCCTATATTTAGCCATACACCTTGCACTCGAGGGTAATAATTAGTCTTGACGTAACCTTTAAGTAAATTAGGCTATGGCGTTTTCGTGCGTCAACTTTAGGTATTTTGTATTTATTATTTGCAAAAAGATAATAATCTAATATAAAGCCAAGCAACATATAATGAATTGATACAAATCAACATTGCAAAGCAACAACCAAGACCGAAATCGAAACCAGCCGAGATTAGCCTTGATTACTGAAAAACTGTTAATTTGAAATAACAAACAGACACTTTAATTTAATTTTCTTGAATGGATGAGTTAAAAATTAAAACAAAATGCAAACACCTGTTATTTACATGTACTCAGATTGTTTCTGGAAAGTTCTTACAGTGGCTCTTCACCTAGAAAGAATACTTCCGATCAGCAAACACTACATACACCAACACAAGCAAAAACGTAGTTGGTACTTTGTTAATCTAATTTTAATCGAGTTTAAAAAGATAGAGGTCATACTTCATCATCATCAAGAGATCATAATTCTGTCATATATTAACCAGTTTGGGGATTCCTTTTTTGTTTAAAGGGTATAATTTCCATTTGACCCCATTTAAGTATGATAAGTCATAATATATGAGCAGTCATAACTGTGCGCTTTTCAAGGAACTTTCTACCTCGTACAGCAAAACTGGAATGAACTGTCGCCTGCGGTATTCCCGGACCAATACGACCTGCAAACCTTCAAGAAAAGAGCGTACTTGACGACCTTCTTGAAAGGTCGGCAACGCACTTGTGACGCCTCTGATGTTGCGGGAGTCTATGGGCGGAGGTAATCGCTTACCATCAGGAGATGCGTTTGCTCGTTTGCCACTGGTACCATAAAAAAAATTTTCATCCCATTTATCTTACTATGGACGCAAGGGCCTAACTATAACTGTGTACTAGCATAACTCAGTTGTATTTTGAAAACTAAATTCTACCTCCTACGACTCAAACCTAATGAATTAACAATTCTGTGTATTGCAGTTCATCATGAAGAAGGCGCACATAATTAATTTTTAATTTTAAGCAAGTTATGGATCCATCTAAACATAAAAACAAAACCATAATTCACTCTCACAGAGTAAACAGAAAAGAAAATCCAATAATAAATTTCCCCGTTGGAATCGGCTACAAAAAATAGCTAATTATATTTGGACCATTAGCTTAGCCGAAAAAAGGTTGAAATTTTAAGCGCCATTTATTAATCTCGGTTGTGAACGGTCGATTAGCCATGAGGGATGGGTTGGCCTGGCCTGATCGTGCTACGTGGTAACACTTTAGATTGAAGATAAATAGCGATAGGCTATGTAGGATAGTGCTTCGTCATTATATAAAGGCTCTGCCAAATGGAGCGAACAGCACACCAATTCGGGGTGTAATGAAATTAACGGTGTTAAAATTTAATTTTGAGTAGGTAGACTTAAAGAAAAGGGATTGTATATATCTAATAAAATTTGTTGCTGACCCGGTAAACGTTGTTTTGCCATATATGAAAAGGAAATGACAAAAAAAATAAAAATTTGGGGTTGTTTTACCCTTATCAGTTAGGGGTATGAAAAATTGACGTCTGCCAACTCTCAGTCCTACCCGATATGCACACAAAATTTTATAAAAATTGATCCAGCCATTTTGGAAAAGTTTGGTAACAAACACCGCGGCACGAGAACTTTATACATTAGATTGTCAAATAGTGGGGTTAGAGATCTAGAAATAATTTTCAAATGCATAATTCACTAGTCAATAAGTCAAAAAGCGCTGTCAAAATCTTCTGCCAATTTTGTCAAGTAGTCCAATACCTGTGTAAAAATATTTTAGTTTCCTCCGCAACCCTTAGGGTGAAATGAATTCGAAAGTTGAACTAGTTGTCAGTATTTTTGAGGACACTGACTTCCCCACAACGATTACTATAGATGTTCATGACAACCAGGACCGACAGCTTAACGTGCTCGCCGAGGCACGGGCGGGAAACACCTCCATCTTCCATATTCTTGGCTGCTATTAAGAATTTCTAGTAAAAAAGCCCAATAGCAGTCCGACCCGGGAATCAAACCCGAGACCTCTTGATCTCCAGTTGTTTATACTAACCACCAGATCAACGAGACAGTCAAACCATTAACAAATAGATACTTTAACTTATTAATAGAAGGAAATTATCTAACATCTAGAAAGTGCTTTCTAGCTTTTTGCAGTCAAAGTGAATACCTCGATGAACGACCTTTGCTCGGTATTTTTTGTTAGGTCAATTTTATAAAAATGAATCCTAGTTAAATTGATTTATCACCCCCGAAACCCCCTGCACACCAAATTTTACTAAAATCGTCGGTGCCGTTTCTGAGGTTCAGATGTTTAACTTTTGAAAAACTTAAGGCTTACACACTTTTACCCCTTTGACATGCTTACATGAGCATGTCAAAGGTGCAAAAGTGTGAATGGATCTACAATGTCCTGCTTACAAAGCTCATTAAAAGCCCTACTTATAAATATACAAGAATTGCTCGTAATATCTGTAAAAATATGTCCCAGGTTAAGTGAGGTAATCAGAAAGATAATAAAACACAATACAATCCAGACGTACCTTTATAATGATTGGCAGAAAATGTAATGAGCCGAGAGATCGATCGATGGTCACAATCTCGCTCCTACATTGGCTACATCTTAATTTAGGGCTTAAAAGGAGTCTGCTTAATCGTGTTAAGTGCTCTTAAAGGATTAAAAAGAGAGTTCATGTTTTAATTTCATTGATATAAGCATTATAATTAAAGTAAATAAATGTCATGCAATCTTACTACCGCAATCGTAAAACTATGTAATACACTTCGAAGGCAATAAATCTCTCGATGATTCAAAGTATAGTTGTTCTATTTTAAGTAGTTGTGTTAATGTTTGTTCTTATTATCTAAAATAAAGAAAAGGGACTGATCACGTGGTCTGAGGACAACTGAACGTGACTAAATCTTATCATAAAAGCAATAGAGGCTCAATAGTTAAACATCCGTTTTAGTTAAAGAAATGAGCATAAGAAGTATAGCGACTGTTTAAGATCTTAAATCGGAATAAAATCCATGTAGTATCTATTTAAACTCCATTGTAGAGGAGAGTGTGGGAGAGCCACGCTTCGGCATGAATGGCCCAGCTCAACCAGAGTGCTATCACGGCCTCACAGAAAACCGGTGTGAACAGCGCTTGCGTAGTGTTTCACCGAGTGAGAGAGGATACCTGAGACCCATACTAAAATCCATCCCCCTATACCCCTCCTCATCCTCCAAAGGCCGGCAACGAACTTGTGAAGCCTCTGGTGCGGTGGTGGTTGCGGGTGTCTACGGGCGGCGGTGAACGCTTACCATCAGCTACATTTATCTCAAATTCAAAGTAATTGGACTCTTAAATACATGATTCCGATGAGGTATCGAGTCGCATATTCTTATGAAAGATATCTTTATACTATAAAAACATAATAACACATATTCTCCAATTATAAACACGAGGGACAAGTACAATAGCTTAGTCCCTACTCTGAGTACCGTAATGTAATACGAGTAGAACTGTACTTTTGTCAAGTACACCATTTGTTAGACAATATCATTACAGATAAAATATAAATGTAATATAAGAATTGTTCGTTTACAATGTACATATTAGTTATACTCGTGGTAGTCGTTTTCAAAATTACTCGGGGTGACCGCAAGACACGAAATTGACTGATGGGACTAAAATCTGTACAAGATAACTCTATAAACAATCGTAATGCCTTCTGTAAGTGGGATTAAGACTACAGTAGGACAACGATCGTTTTCAATAACCTATCACTACTTGTAAATGTAGTTGAGGAAGAAGAATTTATTGAGAAAGGCTATGGGCCAATCCATAATGCACATTTAGGTCAATAGGAGCGGAGCACTAATGAAAAATGTTACGAAAACGGGGGAAAATTATTACGCTACGTGCAATAGGAGATGTGAACGATGTTGTGGGATCAGCTAGTTTATATATAAAAGGCATACGTTGCCTAATATATAAAACTAAAATGAAATTTATTCCATACTCAATCTACAGGGTTTGGGTGTATTAAATAATTATTTGACTAGGATTAAGTATTTATTTAAGTTACTACCAAATTCAATTCTTAAACTCATTTTTGGGTGAGGTCAATATTTCATATGAGTGATCTACCTGTGTTTCAGGTAATCACTGTTCAAAAAATGTTAAATGGGTTCGTCTACACCTAGTCAACTTAAATTACGATATTCATAATGTCTAATCATTTTTTTTTGCCTCTTCACATGAACGTGTGCGCGTGGCACAGGGAAGCGCCTATTTACTTTCATGTAGACTTTTGTAGCCATTTCTACACAAATGGTAAATTATCTAAAACTCAAGTATTACTTTAAATGTATATATTCATATTAATACGCGAAGAGTATTCGCCAGATTTAACGACACAAACCAATCTCAATAGTCCTGCCACCCTTAAACAACTTATACCCGATGCGATCGCGAAGAAATTTGCGATGTCGATAAGTAAATCGTTGCACCGGTGCCTCGGAAACCCATTTGCGTCGCAATTACGGTGCATCGCAGTATTCTGCACGGGTGATCAGACTTATCGCACGACCCAACGATCACGCCGCGATGAGAAATTTGCCGCCCGACCACCGCGAATTAGTTAGCTTGAAAATTGTCCTCAAATACTGCGATCGGTTTTTAAAATGATTTTAAGTATGTACAAGATTTAAAGGTAATATTTTGATTATTTCATCGACTGATTCTTTTTCTTCTACTTCCACTCTTGATTTGCTACAAAAGCTCACAATTGTTACACTAATCATTAAAATCATATAAATCACTAGGCTTTACGCCTAAAGCACAAGCTAAATCACTGATAGAGTGGGCTCATGTGTAATAAAATCCATCATGAACTGCCTCGCTGGTGTAGTGGTGGCTTATGCAACTGATGTGCTTGAGGTCTCGGGTTCGATTCCCGTGTCTGATCAAATGTTTGTTTGATCTGCAAATATTTGTTTCGGAGTTTGGGGTTTCAGTTTCAGTTTTATTAACAAAAAAAATGTATTTTTATTATATCAGTTGTCTAGTGCACAAGCTCTGCTTAGCTTGGGACTAAATGTTAGATATCTGAAATATTATTTATTTATCATTTACATAAAACATACTTTCTTGTCAAAACCGGGTCACGCTATGGTAATTTTCAAGTTCACAAGAGTCAGAAGCAAGTTCACTTGCAATCAGATCTGCTGCTAGGTCTCTAAATAACAAGATATAATCTTAAATCTAGATGCTTCACGATCTCAGAGGTCATAGTGAGTCACATATCAATTGACTCAGATACTCACCGGGCACAGCATATTCGGGGAGTATCCAAATGGAATAGGACGGGAGGTTATGGCATAATAACACTACAGCACACGCTGCAACACTGCCTTGCGCCTATCGTGCCTGGACAGATCAGAAGAAACCTACCACCACCACAGTTTTGATCACAGTAATTCTAGCTTAAGGACTAGCCTAGTTCAGATCTAAAAGAAGAAATTCGTTAATAAGTGTATCATCAACAACCCACAATGTTCCAATGCTTGACTTGGGTTTCCTCTCTCCTCTTCTCAAATTCTTATTCAGAAATGAAACAATTAGTACCATAATTAAAACTCTAAAAAAACAACCACGAAACCGCTGAAAAGCTCCGCTGACACAAATACGTACATATGTACATAATTCGCGACACTAAGTAGGTAATACAATTTTCAAGATATAAAGTCAAAGAGCCACCTTCTGCCTCCTCTGGACTCATACCACTCCCTTTCCACCCCTACGGTGTCGCAATAAACTTAATTACGTTAATACGACCTCAATACGTGACGCTTATGGATAGGGTGAATATATTTCTTAATTTATATGAATGTGGAAGTAAGGCTTTTGATAAATTAAATTTCTCGTGTTTTATAAGTAATTGAACAGTGGCGTATGGCCTTAACCCTCTCCTGAGAGGGGACCCGAGCCCAGAAGTGGGACGTTATGGGTTGATTGAATAGTGGCTAATATAACGGTCTTCCGATCTAGTAGATGCTAGTTCAAACCTTTTTCTAATACTTTTACTTTTTAGCCGACTTCAAAAAAAGACGTGTATTAGACTATAGTTCTTTATGTTTGTTACCTCAGATCTTTCGACTGGGTGAACTGATTTTGATAATTCTTTTTTCATTGGAAATCTAGTGCATTCTGTGTGGTCCCATCTCAATTATTAGTCCAATTCTTGAAGTCGGTTTCTTTTTGTTAAAAAAATTGTTTATACTGTTTGTTTTATACATGACTCAATAGTATACAAATACACGGTATCTTCAAAATCGATAGATAAGCTACAAAACGCTAGCCTTTTAATCTCGAATCTTCTGACATTCGCGCTATCCAACAAATTTATTGGTTTTAAACTATACTATATTGACGAAAACTACTAAAGGTTCCGTGAAATTTTATGTTCTAGAGATTTCATATGTGCGAATTCTATAAATTCCAATAGTGATACTTGTATTTTAATTAAATGGCTTTAAAATCTTTAAGATACTCAAGATTGTGAGTACCTGTAGCGTAACTTAATATATTCTACGTAATATCTCATGAACGGAGTGACATGCCAACAGTAGTGAGTAATTAGGAGCTAATTACGCGACGCAGTGGGCGTACGCAATTAACATGAGTACCGGTGTGTCGTCACGTTCTCGTCTCGTATGGCACGCACGGACACGTTACGACTTATGATTTTACTGGGAATTTCTATTTAAATTATACATAAAGATGAAAGAAAATATTAAACATTAGCAAACAAATTTTCCTATTTTGTTAAATAGATGTTAATGAAAAGACATCATTGTTACCTTATCATGTTTCTAAGGTACCCCTGATATTACTCTATAAGTCTCTTTTAAAAACTTCTAGTAAATTTTGAACCATCGAACAGTTTGAACGTCTGAGGCCATAGTTTAGCTTTTAAGACCTGGTTCGACCGATGTACTAACACCGTCAAATAGGAAACCAGTGTATTTGTTGCTCTCGTCGAGTACAGTTACCGAAGGTTTAATATTTTCTTATGTCCTAATTTTGGGTAGAACAAAAATGGGTGGCAAAGTATCTATAACTTTTCCAGATTCCCATGAGCGGTAATAGTTACTTCCCATCCAGTAACCCGTCTGATAGGTTAATGTGTTTTATTAAAATGACATAATAACCATATATTATACGATTACGACGTATTATATATTGCGGAAAATAGTAGCCTATGTCCTTACTCAGGAATCAAACTAGCTACACCGCAAATTTCATTAAAGTCGGTGCTGCGGTCTAGCCGGGAAAGCGAACCAAACAGATAAATAGACAGATAGAGTTACTTTTGAATTTATGATATTATTAGCAACCTGACCTGGCTACGCACGGGTTCATTACGGAAAATTTTATATTATAGCCTCTGTTTCTTTGAGGCGTACAGCTTAATTTTTACCGACGCCTTCAACAAATATCGTAATATTTTCGCCAACATATTCAAAAATCTAACAAATTATTTACGAAAATCCTCCTCAAGAATCACTCTATCTGTTGGTAACAACTGCATAAAAAACCGTGCAATAGCTTTTGAGTTTATCACGAATGCACAGACAGAAAGACGCGAGAGAGGACTTTGTTTTTTAATATGTTGTGATCATTCTGAACCGAAATAAAAAAGAGACTAATTCGGACATCTAACACACAACGCCATCTAGTCCTAAACTAAGTGGAGCTTGTGTTATGGGTACTAGACAACTGATATGAATACAATACATTTTTATATACATATTATACATCCGATCCAAACTCCGAAACAAATATTTGCAGATCTTACAAACACTTGATCCGACCTCATGGACAGCAGTTACTTAAGCTACCACTGCGCCACCGAGGCAGAGCATTAGAGATGACAAATCATTTTTTGTCCACCAGAATGCCAATTTCAAAATGAGATCCTGTTGAAGAAGAGAGATAAAATAAAATCTATTCTAAGTTTAAACTTAAAACTGAGAATAAGATTACTATCGAAAAAGAACCTACTCTGTTCATGACTCTACGCTCACAAGAATATTAAACTGTAATAAAATCTACCATTAACAATGGGATGGCTCTATATAAATCCTCGCAGTTAACAATAGAACATTTTATATAATATGGTATATTACAGTAGCTGATAGCGTGAAGGTTGTGAATTCGTGACCAATATGCCGTGACAGTTGCACGTGCCTATTTTCTTTCGTTACCTCCAAAGAATCGAAGGGTGTGGAAAGGAATTTATAAAACGAACTAAGGCTTAAGTATTTATTAGTTTTTAAAGTATTAGAAAACGTATTCATCGATATAATTATGATTTGAGATAGTTGTCTGAAAGTATTTCAGTCTTTGATAACGTTTAAATAAATTTTCCTGAACTATTATATTTTATATACATTAAATAAACTATATAGTATAACGTTAATATATATATATATATATAT
>PKRV01000643.1:406425-626936 GCA_003709505.1 Hyphantria cunea
ATATATATATATATATATCAAATCCACTCACAGAGGCATGTCATTTTACACACATAGACGTAATTGAAATGCACTGATACAAGAAAAAAAATGTATATCTTAAAATTACCTTTTATGATATTCAAAATATTAAGTGTATATATTACACAAACGGTTTTGACGCTTTATTGTACACCAGATTAATTACAATGGTAACCTAAAGCAAGGAAGTACAGGTGACGTCCTTATTTCCGAAGGCAATCATTTATAGACAACAATGGGGTGGAAGGAAAGACGTGGAAAGTGTGAAGAAAACCAGTGTCGTCGCTTTTCATCGAGTGCATTTACCAAAGGTCTAATATTTATCTCCTAATTCTGTGGAGAATAGACTTTATAATTTCTAAGGAAAATTCAATCAATGTATTTGAGCTTTTACATAGCCTTATCCACGGTGAATACATATTCTTATATTATGCGGGGTCTACCGACCCTACTGAATACAAACCGAGCTGATCTCAAATCTTATTGCGGAGATCGGCGGCGCGTTCGCTGACTGAATTTTTACTGCTCGGCTTGTGCCTAGTTTGTCATTTTTGAAGTTTGGTGTTACACAGTATTTTTCTTAATTTAATAAAAAATATGATTGATTGCACAGTTAGCCTAGTCGCTTAAGCGATCGCCACGCCGCTTTCTACTGCGCCAGGTATTCTGGGTTCAAATTCCACATTGAACAAAACTTTGTGTGATCTACAAATGGTCTAGGTATTTTTTGTGTCCATTTCATGTATGTTTGTAAAGCCCTCCGCGACACAGAATGTAAATTTATAATGCGGGAGTTGTCTATAAAAAAAAATGCAGGATATCTATTGTCGATAAAATAATCGTTAAAATTCTTCCCTCTCCGTGGTACCTATCGCATAACCTACTTATTAAATACAATTATAATAAATAAACCTACCTTAAGTGTTAACTGTAGCCCAAAGAAATCATATATTACCTTATCTATTTCAGTTTCTTACGCTCTAGCTTTCGGTATAACTCAGCACAGTTTACTAATAGGTTATAAGACCAATAGGTTTTCACAAAAAACCAATGTGAAAAAGTGCTTGCAGTTTATTTCACCGAGTGAGTGAGGATACCGGAGGCCCAGACCCCAACCCCCACANCTCCAAAAAGTAAAAAAAGTCGGTGGGTGTCCACGGGCGGCCGTAATCGCTTACCATCAGGCGATACGACTTCTCGTTTGCCCCTAGTACATAAAAAAACAAGAAACCAGTAAATTCTTTTAAAACTATTGATTTAATTCACAAAACAAGAGAGGCAGAAAAAAAAATGTAAAAGAAAGCAGACGAATGGCGGTAAATATGCAGTAGCTGGTACTAAATGAACTAATCGATATTATGGCGTTAGTATAAAAACCTTACAGTTTGTAACAATAGTAAATCTTCATACCAAATTTGTTTCGTCAGATTCAATTTCTATTGGAAATAATTTTTGGCAGCACTTTACTCTAATAATAACTGTGGTGAAAATTCTAAAGTGCATAACTAGGAACATACCGTATTTCTATATATTAAACGAAAAATGTCTCATCCTTTTTGGTCTCACAACCCACAATGTGGCTATTGTGTGGGGATTAAATTATATTTCTAAGCAGGATGTGCCTCCACATATGACAGGTATAGTCACATATTGTTGTAAAGGAAATTGTTTATAAGAGCACTGTGACTGTGAACTTGGAGAAATAGCCATAATCATTGAATAATTTCAAGAATGATTGTACTTATTTTAGATGTTACCCGTGGGAGAGCCACGCTTCGGCATGCATGGGCCGGCTCGACCGGAGCAATACCATGGCCTCACAGAGAACCGGAGTGAAACAGCGCCTGCGCTGTGTTTCACCGAGTGAGTGAGGATACCGGAGGCCCGTAATCCAATCCCTCCCCTCATCCCCCTCCCCGTCCTCCAAGGCCGGCAACGCACTTGTGACGCCTCTGGTGTTACGGGGGTCCATGGGCGGCGGTAATCGCTTACCATCAGGCGATACGTGAGCTCGTTTGCCCCTAATTCCATTAAAAAAAAATGTAAGTTGTCACTTATTATATGAAAATGGGAAACACCTATGAGGGACAAAATGTTTAGTCTGCACCATGGGTAGTAAAATCAATCCTTTGCTGCTTTAATGTTTCCTGTATATATATAACGGTATCAATTTAATCTAAAATGTATCCTGATACTGTCAACCTGAGAATAGTTTATTCGATTCAATATTCTCGCATTTTTTATATATTTATCACACTGCTTTTATTGTTTATATATAATCAATGTTCACGGACTAATTCAACAAGATACCGCGGTTTTTTGTTTCGGTATTTCTTTCCTGAGTGAGTCTTTGGCAATGCCGGCCTCTTCTCAGCTAGACGACGTGTAAAGATATTTGTAAAAATTTACTTACAAAATAAATATCATTTATCATTTACAGTGTAATTACATATATGTGTGTATATAAAATCTGAATCTTGGAAACGGCTTCTACAATTTTCATGATATGTACTTTGCAGGGTTTTTTGGGGGCGATAAATCGATCTAGCTACGATTAATTTTTAGAAAATTTACCAAAAAATGAAATACTGTACAAGACTTTATTATTCAAGTACGAGAGCTTATATTGGTCGTACGTTGAGGTACGAGAACTTAAGATTAAAAGTAACAAATTCACTAAGTTCATGGTATTTGTAAAACATTTGAAGGAGGATCTTAAGAAGAAATGAGGTTCTGATTAAGCGTGACTTGGTTATTGGCCCATAAGAGCTTGTACGGTTCATAAAGCTCTACAGGTTGTACACTAGTAGCATCAGCTGCCTCGGTGGTGTAGTGGTAGCGTATGCGACTGCTGTGCTTGAGGTCTCGGGTTCGATTCCCGGGTCGGACCAAATGTTTGTATGATCTGCAAGTATTTGTTTGGGAGTTTGGGTGTTTTCTATATATAATATGTATGTATTTACAAAAAAAGTATATATGTATTTATATCAGTTGTTTAGTACCCATAACACAAGCTCAGCTTAGCTTGGGACTAGATGACGTTGTGTGTTAGGTGTCCGAAATATTTATTATTTATTATTATTCTCTTTATTATTACCAGTGGTTTGCTTGCTGATACCTTTGTTAAAAAAAATATAGTCGTAAAAATTGAGCACTTGTCAACTCATTAACATTACTAAAGTGTGTAGAAATTGAAGAATTGAATTGTTTGTTATGAAAGAAAATTGCAACTCTATCCCGTGGGGACAGTTGCTTTGTTTGTTTATTTCTATATATATTTTAATTATCAAAACGTTTTCATACAATATACACGAATGTTGAACCTGTTCTCATGACCAGGAGAAGTATAACCCATTTTCAACGTTGGGTAATAGAAGTTATCGTAACCTTCAATATAATTTTATCGCGACTCGGTCCCGCTGTTCATACTCGTATAACAAAACTACTTATATTGAAAATTTTGCGAATAATCTACTATCAAATTGTGTGTGTCCGTTTCATGTATGTTCGTAAAGTCCTCTGCAACACAGGAATGTATATTCCAACGCGAGAGTTGCCTTTAAAAAAAATAAAAGAAATAATTTGTATTGGCATATCTAATATTAATAAGGCTTGTTCTTAGTTCTTTTTTAAAAAGATAACTCCAGCTTTAGTAGTACAAATCCTGAGTCGCGGGGGATTTTACAAACATACATGAAACAGACACAAAGAACACCTAGACTCAGAACAAATTTGTGAATCAAAAAAGTGTTTCCCATGTAGAATTTGAACCCACAACACTTGACGCAGTAGAAAGCGGCGTGGCGACCGCTTAAACTACTAGACCAACCGTGCAGTCTTGTATAGTTTATGTCACATTTGTTCCTGGTATACATCGTTTCCTATTCGTTACTGAACTTACAAACTGTTGGTATGTAAATACCATAGCAAATGAAATGGCAAACGTGAGACAGCCGTGCGGGGGTCGCGCGGAGGTATGGTGGCCGGAAGTCGAAGCCTTCGGGTTACGATTTGATTTCACACGTATCTTTACAGAGATGATGAAACCCTAACACGGATGGCTAGTGTTACGGTTCTATCATTCAAACCTTCAAGAAAAGAGCGCACTCCTTCTTAAAAGGCTAGCAACGCACCTGTGACACCTCTGATGGGTGTACATGGGCGGCGGTAATCGCTTACCATCAGGCGAAACATCTGCTCGTTTGCATAAATGTATCATTTCATCAAAAAATATTACACAAGTATCAACTTTTTCTAAAAATTTAAATCATAGATATGGTATTAACCATGACGACTTATATGAATTTAACTACGCTATAGAAGTTTCAAATGAAATACCGAAATGTCTAACTTTTCGTTTTACAAATTTGACGTAGGTAAACGGGTATTTACGGCTTTATTCTAGTTTAAACTAATACCAGATAGTTCTTAAACCCTCTGCACTAATGTACAGAATAAATTCAATTGATTGCAGATTCTTACTGGACTCACTAACTTCCCTTATTCTTCTAATTCACTAACTTCCTATGCTTTCAAAAGAACTAGCGCCAAATAGTTGCTTATTTGATGGGTTTCATCAGCTCTATTTAATATATATTTGAATAGCGTGATGTCGTGTGTCACTCCAAATCAGTTCAGCTGTTCACACACCGCCGAGCACCGCGGTTTTGTGTGTCTACCCTCGCGATAGAGAACGGGGTGATTGTACAACTATAGAGCTTTAGACTTTTAAGATCTTAACTATATTTAACATTTTTTTTATTGAATTGGGTGCGAAAGAGCAGACGCATGGCCTGATGGTGAGGGATTACCGCCGCCCATGGCCACACGCAACATCAGAGGCATTAGAAGTGCGTGGTCGGCCTTTTTTAAGGGAGGAAGGGATGTAGAGGGCGGACCTCCGATATCCTAACTCACGCGGTGAAACATAGCGCAAGAACTGTTTCACACTAGTTTTCTGTGAGGCCGTGGTATTACTCCGGTCGAAACGAACCATTTATGCCGAAGCGTGGCTCTCCCTCGTTAACGCTGCTTTAAAAAATCTTTTGACTTTCTCAAAGTGGATTAATTTTTTAAGAGATTAAGTGTTTGGTCAACGTCATCGCATGACTACGGAGACTAGTAATGTAAAATTTAAATACTAATCTTTTACAATATATATTTACCCTGGTTATATTTATTATATATTCATGTATCTTTTTGTTGCAGAAACACAGAGTAATGACTTTAGCCGTGGAGTTTTGTCTTACCTAGTGATAGCGATATGGTAGTAATACAGCCAAGGTTCATCTTTTTACCAGAATTGCAAACCAATTTTTAGGTTGAACAATACATGACTAAGTTTACTAATTAATTCACTCAAGATAAGTATAGTAAAACCTTTAAATACAATTTCTTTGAATATAAATGAACGTGGGGGCGTCAAAAATTCATTAATTTATTATTTTATATTAAATATAATTTTGCATAAGAAAACTAAATATTAATTCAAATAAATTTGTCACAATTCAACCATTATTACGCAATAATATTAAGACGTCTAAAAGTCTCATTGTTAAGAAAATCTACGCAAGCCTTTAACAAATCTCATAATGCGATCTACTTGTGCGCGGACGCATTGGAGCGTGCAATTCCGTCGACTCGAGAAGTCGGCGACGTCGACCGAAAAATACCGAGCATACTCGTAGCGGCGTAGACATATAGTAGCAACGTAGCGACGTAGCTGTGTAGATAGTAGCTTCACTTTAGTTAAATTAAATTTCTTATCTTCTAACATGTAGATCGTGCAATTTGGTATTTTCGTGTAATTATGTAAACATATTTGTTATACAACATGTTGGATAAATTAAGGAGGGTAAACTTCAATTGAGATGAGTTTAATGAATGAGGGTGAATGTTTACCCGAAATTCTTGGTTTTTGACAATTTATTAAATTATTATTATTATTTGTTTTCTGAAGTCATCATCACTCACTGAGGTATATACAACAACGAGTAAAACGCTAAGCTGTTAAAAATAAATGATCTATAAACATTTATAATAATAACTGCAACAAATCATTATATTTGTTTTATCAAAGCATAAAATTTGGATAGTTACAGCATAAAAACATTACGCTTAATTGCTACAACAAAAAGTAGGTTAGGTAGGTAGGTTCTTTGCTGTAATTTTCAGTTTTGTTTTATTAAGTAAAAAAAATACTTAGCTAGAAACTGCATTATATCTAGTTCTTATTTTAAAATAGTTGCAGTGGATGGAATCGTACTTAGAACGTTTGAGTTTTTTAACCACTAAGAAACAGGGTGTATAGATATGAAAATCGGGATAAATCGTATTTTCTTCGCTGTACAGATTTCTTAATTATTAATAGCGCAGTATGCAAAGTTAGTTGTTTTGGGCACTGAGGCATTCGACTCGATTCCCGACTGATTATAAAGTCAGATTGGAGTTTAAGTCCTTGTGTGTTAATGAAATTTCCAAAGTTAATATAAATTGTTGAATTTTGGCATCTTCGAAACGTATAATTTGGAGGAAGCTCCATGTTTTATACATAACGGAACAATAACGAAGTTAGTATTGGTGGCTAGCTTTTAGGTGTGTATTTTCTTCTTTATCAAAGTACTTACAAAGTCTTTCAAATAAATTGTCAGTATATTTTTAAATTATCGTGTCGAAATCAAACTTTGTGTGTTTGTGTGTAATTTGGATGACAATTTGATTAAAGCCTGGAGCTTATTATAATCTAATGTGTATAAAACCCATCGAAACTGATAAAATCAGGCTTCGTAATAATGATTTAGTATTTTTACTTTTTTATTAATTTTGGTAGTAATAGATTTTTTACGGTATAGGAGGCAAACGAGCAGACGGATCGCCTGATGGTAAGTCTGATGTCCCTCCTTTGCGGGGGAGGAGAAGGGGGGTTTGTGTTGTGAGTCTTCGGTATCCTCACTCACCCGGTGAAACACAGTGCAAGCGCTGTTTCACACTAGTTTTCTATGAGGCCGTGGTATCACTAAAGTCGACCGGTCTATTCATGACGAAGCGTGGGTTTCCCACGGTAAATTATTTTTCACCTTACAACATATTATCACTTAAACAGATTGCTCGTCTTTAAAAATGAAACCTAGAACTATGTATGATATTTACATGGGACAACGTATTACTATCGATTGCTAATATCTCTGCATTTAATACTACTAAGTTCCTACTTGGTAGTATGAATAAATAAAATAAATAAATAATAAATATGTTCAGACATTTTAACACACAACGCCATCTAGTCCCAAACTAAGCAGAGCTTGTACTATGGGTACTAAGACAACTGATATTAATACTTATATACTTATTTATGTTCAGTAGGTTCAATATGCTCCCAAATTCGCAAGAAAATACAGAAGAAAGGTATGTAATTACATTTTTCAGTAAACATATAAAATACACCTGTTATCAAAAAACCTAATCAACATGCCTCGTCAATATCTGTTGATGGCGGAGACAATGGGAGCGATACTCCGTGAAACACCAGCTCATTCGTTTCTGAAGTCAGAGCCTGTGCGTGATTGACGTTGATTAATGTACCACTGTCTGTCTGCCGATTAAAAAAACTTTGTGTTTCAGTGGTACTACAACAGAGGGAGAATGGAGCCGATTCATAGTTGGTTTTGCATATTTCTTTCTACATATTCATTGTTGTGTGTCCATATTTAATCCATTATTTGTTGCCCATTGAGATTTTTTAAAGTTTTCATGACGTACTATAACAATAAATTAGTTTTTTACTTCAATAGTCTTTTTCTGATTTAGGTTTTTAGTAGGGGACCATGAAACAAACTCTTGGATTTTTTTAAACTAATTTAGGTTTAAACAATTGTTGGTGCTTATGTACATTTTAATGTTACCATATATTGGTTCTACAGCGATTATAGTTTTGATTTTCTCCCAGTTGATTTTTTTTGCATAATATTTTATGTTTGTTTGATTACTAATTGGATGATTGATCACATAATTTTAGGTACAAAAAAAACATTTTTGCGTCTCCATCCCACCCGTTTGCTAGCGACATTTGATTTCGGTGACATCTGGCGGAAGTAATGGATTTTTTCAGTTAGCTGAAGGTGAAAATTTAATCTATAATGATAAGCGAGGACCGAAAAAAGATTTAACGGATATTCTTCCCGGATTTGGGACAAATTGTTGTGACATATTCATATGGTAATTTCATTTGAATCTAAACACAACCAACGCGTTAAGGACCTGTTCCTACATATCACTAACTTAAGGTCTGGTTTCTATCTTGACATATACTGATGATACTGCATTCTACTTTATAATAATAATGCATAACAATAATCTTCTTCTACCTAGTCTTTTTTAGTTTTCAACCGGTTTTACCTGAACAACAGTGTTACCACGGAGCGATTGGTATCAGGCCTCCGCAAACCCGAAAGCGAACTCATTTCGAAGATTGAACTAGTTGTCAGTATATTTGAGGCCACTGACTTTCCAATAACGATTGCCAATGATCTTCATGAAAACTGAGATCGACAGCTTAATGTGCTCTTAGGCTCACGTATTGCACGAATATTTTTTGTAAAAACATACATATTATACATAGAAAACCAACTCCGAAACAAATATTCAAAGCCGTCAATTAATAGTGAAACGGTAGGCAGTCATGTTTAATGTATTTATTGCAGTAAATAATTAACTTCATACTACTCGTACACTCTTTAGAAACTAGGCAGAAACTGCATTATGAATACTCATAAACACACTTGTATATTTCTAAATACAATCATATTGTATAAAAATAATGCAGATATAGAACAAGTATGTGTTCCTTACGCAACTACTCCTGACTCTGAAAAACTTGAGTGAAAGAGAGGGAAATCGTAAACGAGAGAGACAGCGACATCGACAACTTGATTCGAAACATAAATATCACATTATAAGGAGTAAAACTTGCAGTGAACAGTACGGAACTAAGTTATAGTTCAATTTGTGTACTGTTTTGAAGTGCACACGTCTTTGTATGTGTGTATATTATATTAGCTGCACAAAGTACCCAGCGACATATACGACAGTTAAAGTAGGTTTGATTATCTAAGTGGTGACATTTTGAGTGTTCATTTTTGTCTTGTGTTTCAAGCTTTTCAAATAAAGTTGTATGATTTCTGATCTTGAAAATAGATTCATCGTATTATTTGTTATTATAAATAACTGTCTGTTAAGTTTACAATTAGTTTTTATATGTTGCATGTCGTAAATCAAATATTTTAGACAATTATGTTATAATATAATGATTGATGCTCATTATAAAATTGTGGTAAGTAATGAAGGATAACAAACAAAAAAAATTAATAGTTCTCTAACCTATCTATCTTACACTTTTAAACGAGCTATTCTTGTATATACATACAGTATATATAGATACGGTATATATATACAGGGGGCTTCGGGGGCGATAAACCGATCTAGCAAGGATTCTTTTTTAGAAAATTTATCAAGTAAAATAATTACTGACGTACAATTCAAGCATTTATAATGCAAAAAAAGAGATTCGGAATTGTTATTTATACTTTTGAATCATTTCGACATGAAAGTTAACATGGCAATTTATTATCGTACCAACCAATTAAGCAACGATCAAATTCATAGCACATTTTTCAAAACTTTAACATTTATTAAAGAACGACATTTGCTTTTTTAGTTTCAGTAGATACAAATGTCGAGTGCCCTTAGAATACAGATCTCAATCCCATCTCGGCAAAGTTCCCTGGCGGTCGGAGGAGGCACTCCATAATGCGCCCTAACTGCTCAAGTACTTGCTAACTGCTCTTTGATGAATTGTTGTGAGCTAAACTTAGTCCATACCTTAGTTCTAATATATCTTGTGCTGTAGAACTGTTGAGTTGTATGGATACTTTGATAGTTCCGTCGGCGGGTTGGTTTATTAAGGGAATTTTAACAAGACTAGTAAATAGTGGGTATGGTTCTCATTCTAACATTGTGTTCATTGTAACTTTTATATGGGCTGGAGGAATATGTCTATTGTCGAGTAGTAGAGCCACGCTGATTTCAGCACGAACAGAACGAACGAACAGAAAATCAACGTAAAACGACAGCGTTCATGCTGTCGTGTTTTAACTAAATAATAAATAAATAAAAGTTTCGGACATCTAACACACAACGCCATCTAGTCCCAAAGTAAGCGGAGCTTGTATTATGGGTACTAAACAACTGATATGAATACATAAATACTTTTTTTTGTAAATACATACATATTATGCATAGTTGACTGACTACACAGTTGGCCTAGTAGTTTCAGTGGTCGCCACACCGCTTCCTACTGCGCCAAGTGTTGTGGGTTCAAATCCTACATGGAACAACTCTTTGTGTGATCCATAAATTGTTGTTCTAAGTCTGGGTGTACTTTGTGTCCGTTTCATGTGTGTTTGTAAAGAACCCCGCGGCACAGGAATTTATATTCCTAATGCGGGAGTTGACTTTTAAAAATAGAAAAAAAAATAGAAAACACCCAAACTCCGAAACAAATAATTGCAGATCATACAAACATGTGGTCCGACCCAGGATTCGAACCCGAGACCTCAAGGACAGCAGTCGCGTACGCTACCACTGCCCCACCGAGGCAGTTTTATTGGTGAGCGCCAGACCGGAGGCCCAATGATGCAAAAGCATTACTAGGCTGCCACGGTGTGGGTCACCAAGCTGTATTGTTTCATTGTCTGCATTTGCAATGAGTATGATGAACACAACTTTTATATTCTGTTTATGCTATCCATCAGACAGTGTAGAGCCATATATAAAATAAAAATAAATCTGGACGGTCAATTTGGCTTCTAGACTACGCCGGCCAGACTAGTTAGTATAGAGTTTGTTTCGAGAATTCCTTCTGTTTGCAATGATGTTGTCCTAGTATGTCTATATCTAATTGTTATATTTCTTTCACTCCATTTTTATTTTAGTTGTACGAAATCCTTTGCAAAAGATACTTTCTTTACATATTCTAAAAAAATATCGGCACTCAATCCAGAAAAAAGAAACTATTATTGAATGAGTTATGCACTTGATAAAAGTATAAAGTCAGAAAGATGCCAGAGAATGCACTCGTGAGTTCAGTAACAGATGTCCATGGTCATTGGTTTATAAAGGTTATCCACCTGCTCTTTTTACGTTTTTTACAGTAAACGTACATATTGATCTTCGTAATAAACTTTCCATGTATGTCTACTAATCCATTCTTTCGTAATAAACTTCAATGTAAGCAACGTTTGTAATAAACTTCGTTCCATCTTAAGCAAATTAAAAAATTTACAATATGTTGTCAGTAGAAAATTAATGTATACCTTGTATTATGCCTTGACTCGAATATCGAATACGGTTTGGGGACATATGGACTTACATTTCCAACATATCTTAATAGAATTCACGAATTGCAGATAAGACTACTTAAATTACTTGTGGATAAAAAAACAAAACAAGGCTTTAAAAAAGATTACATAAAATTATTTAAAATATGTAGTGTTAGTGTTAGTCTTGATGTAGTGATTTAAAACTATATAATGTATATTTAAGAGAACTTCTGCCGACAAACTATCCTACAGTTTGGCAGACTTAAGACTGTAGCATGTGTAATTTAAGTTAAAATAAATTAAAATTAAAAATGTTCTTCATCAAAGTTAAACCTTTAAAATCTTTCATTATAACTTGTTACATAAGTCAATACTCAATAACCTTCCAAATGAAATCAAACCACAAGCACTCGTGCGCAATTGGTGAGAATGATTTAAGCTCCAATGGAAGTTTCAGCTTCAGTGAAAAGGTTCGTACTTACTCCTACGTATATAAAGGAGCGACTGAGAAGTGCTCAAACCAGTCTGTTTCCATGTTTTAGAAAGTTTAGTGTCTGAAGAATCAAGTTATTAAAAGAAATTTCAGTGATTTTGAGTGAAATTGGTGTTTATTGTAGACAGGAAAGCGCATGTCATACATTAAGGGTCGTACCTTAATGTATGCTTCTGTAGTATATGTGTTATATCATATTTTAGTGCCCTATAACCTCGAATAAGTTGTTAACCTACTAAAACCTACTTAGCTCCACTAGGGTTCCTTTTAAATGAGTAAAACTCTTATTATTTTAGAATGATCTATTCAAATAGACTCCACAACTTAGTTTTGATGAGTAAAAATAACACTCTCCCTTTAAAGGTAGGTAATAGAGGTACTCTAAAAAACATATATTTTTGAATATTTTATATTACCACTATTTCGGCGTGATTACTATATGTGTTTATGTAAAATTACAAGTTTCTGCCACATCGCTAGACTACACTTAGAATAGCACGAAGCGATATGGTAACCGCTTAAACCAAGTCATCTGAGGTTAAAAATAGCATTAGGATCGCTGTTATCTAAATAATCGTACAAAATATTTAAAGAGGAATTATGTCAAAACGCAATAAAATAATATTCATAATATGCATGTAAGCCGCCCGTTCCGCCATTACATTAACATAATCGTACAATCTAACGTACATATATATGTATATAGAGAGACAGCACAGAGGTAGACACGGGCTATTCATGCCAGAGTCACGTAGAGTAATGTATATTCTAATATATTTGAACTGCGAACGACTTTTCGTGCCTACCGGCCCGTGCGGTCTGCGGTCGGTTGGTAGTGATGACCATTTCGTTAGGTATTATATGATTTGTCGATAAATCATTACTATATTATTAATCAATAACTGTGTTATCTATGTGCTGATAAAAACGCAGTGTTTCCACCCTTTCATCGATGGAATACTAGAGAAAAGTCTGCAAATAACAGCATTGAAAAAAGAAGAAAACTTGGTACAAACTCTACCAACCTAAAAATTCTTTAAATTAGAGGCCTTTGTCCAGCAGTAGGCTAATCTGATTTTATTTTTATTGGAATATATTACGACCAATTGCATGAAATAATACAAAACTACGAACGTACGTTCAAACTACGGTCTTTTTCTAACAACAGAACTAATGTGTACCGCTTTCCACCATCATCATCATCAGCCTATCGCAGACCACTGCTGGACATATCCCTCTCCAATTTCAAGCCACTTGGTTCGACTTTCGGCTTATCACATCCAGCTCCTGCCAGCCATTTTGCTTAGATCATCATTCTACCTAGCCTGTGGTCGTCCCACTCTACGTTTGCCGAGACGCGGGAACGCTTTCCACGGCTAGTTAAAAATAATGAAAAATATTTCGCATTTTTGAAGTTGTATGTATATTTTTTATCGATATAAATTTTCCATCTCTATCCGTTTCGTATTTACTCTGCACCTCGGCAGTTCATCTTCATTTTTTATCTCTTTCACCGGAAAAAGGGCAAAAAAGCAGGAAACCGCTCTAGTAATGAGTGTAAAAAAACTAAACGAAAGATATTCGCCCCGTTCGGTATCGTTTTCTTTTCCCTTTGCCCTACAAAAAATGAGAGATTTATGAATTTTTATGTACCTACATAATCTTTTTGAATTTGAATTTTAAGCAAGTGTTTTTTTGCCTAACCTGTTGTATTTTTTATTGAACATCTATACTCATATTATAAATTCGAAAGTAACTCTTTGTGTCTCTCTGTCTGTCTCTCTGTAACGATTTCCTACTAAATCACTGCACTGTTTTCAATTAGATTTGGTATTTAGATACTTCGATTCTTGAGGAAGGACAAAGGCTACTTTTTACCGGAATAACCGACATAATACGAGGGCGGAGCTGCAGACAAAAAGCTAGTAAGTATATAAGCTAGCATTTTACGATTTTAAATGTTTTGATAATGCAGGAATATAACGTCTTTGTTACTAATGAGACAAGTTCAATTAATCTAATAAACGTATCTAGACAGGCATACAAATATATGTGTCTCTTTATGTATGTAAAAACTGACATTCGGGTAAAACCGTTTGAACTAGTAGCCAACCCCAAAATCTTGGGAATAATAAAGGCTAGGAGAGTGATGATATATATAAAAATAAATGTTCGTCTGTATATCCTTTATAGAATCGTAAACTATGCATTTTATTATGTCATGATCTTCAGCAGTTTTGTGCAAAAGCGCACAAAGGTTTCTGAGTTGGTAAGTTCAGCTTTACCCCGCGGCGTTGCTTGCGGTAGTTGTTGTATCGCGGGTAACACCGCGGGGCTCAGCTAGTTTTATATATCAACAACAACAACCCATAACGTCCCACTGCTGGGCTCGGGTCTCCTCTCAGGAGAGGGTTAAGTCCATACATCCCCACGCTGGCCAAGTGCGGGTTGGGGACTGGCACGAATACGTTGTGGCTACGTAAATCTTGCCGTTGGATGTTTTTAAGCCGCCCGAAGGCCTCCAACTAAGCTTCACGACTGTTATCGTATGATAACAACCGGGACCGACTGCTTAACGTGACCTCCGAATCACGGAGACGCTCATGGTAACGTGCCACTAGCGGTACCCATCCAGGTACTGACCGCGCCATCTTGCTTATTCTCGGTGATTGTTTCTAATCACCGAGTGCAACTGGGCTATTAGCGCCTCATTTTTTATATATATTAATGTCAAAATTAAGCTTTGCCTATGTGTGTATTAAGCTTCTACTTATTTATTTGTTTGTTTATTATTACACTAGCTTACCTGGTGAACTTCGTACCGTTATATTAACATATCTGTCTCGGCTACCAATAGGCAGTGTAGAGTTGACAACAAATGACTTTGCCCGTTATCTTTTAATTTTATAGTATACAAACCGTGTCCAAACAATAACGAACCCATAAAAAAGTATTATTTAATTTGGTGCCGCCGATCTAAAGTTATGCGTGTACATATATTTCGGGGATTCATTTTTATTTATACAGATTATCAAGTCCCCAACCCGCACTTGGCCAGCGTGGTGACGTATGGCCTTAACCCTCTCCTGAAAAGAGACCCGAGCCCAGCAGTGGGACATTATGGGTTGTTGAAGAAGTTGAAGTATACAGACTTTAGTGTATATATTGTAATACTAGTGTATTTATAGTATACTTAAGGAATATGTTGTATACTTAGAATATAGAAGTAGTGCAGTAATTGTCACCTCAAGTACTAGTGCTAGTTATATATAAAACCATAATAAACTACAGTTTTAACATGTTTTAAAAAAAACATCGTACCATTATAATTTTATATAACTGACAGACAAACCGACAAAACAATAGCCAATTCTCGCAATCCACGTGTAATTGAATGTTTCCGAGTATATCCCATATAAGACAATTTGAAGCCCTTAACACAAATTGGTGTTCCCTTTTAACGGAATCTGTTCTAAATTGGAGGGCACCCGCTGGGGGTTGGCAGCCCTTAATTTGATATAAATATAGATACGTACTTGTGGAAAATATATTAAAGGAATTTATTTATGTACCTAGTGTTGGATTGTATAGCTTTGACATTTTGTTAGATATGATTTTTACTCCCCGTATAAGAGAAAAAAAAATTGCTGTCTTAAAGACGAATATAATGTTCTAGAGAATCATTTATATCAAATAAATAAAAAAATACGAGTTTGATGATCTTGTAGAATCTCAAATGTTAGCTGGATTACAGATTTATTACGTACCTGTATCATTTTCTCACAAGCAAAGTCGTATATAAAAGAAATAATTATAAATAAAGAGCAGAATAAATCTTATTAAATATAATAAATTGAAAATATTGTTATTCTTGTACACATATACATTGATAAAAGGCGCGCAACTTGAAATTTATTTCCTAATCATTAATGCTCTGTTTAACACAAAACTATCTGCAGAGATTAATAAACAGAAATACAATAGTGTACACTTTGTAATATTAAATTAAATTGTAAAATACTAATTATAGAATATAAGAGGTCCACATAACATTGCGACTGAGTTGTTTGAAAATTAATTAAATAGTTTAACAGGGCATAAGGATTTACGAGCTCGCATACCTGTGCGCGTCACCTCACATATCTGACACATTACATTATTTCGACTCCGACTACGATTGTAAATTGAAAGTTGCTTAATTGACAACATGTTTCTGACAGCAGAAAAGCAATTATTTGGCTGTCGTATTTATTACAATGACACAAGATCATGTTTAAAAGTTATCAGAACCATAGTTTTAATTTAAAACACACATTATTGAAAAAAATGATGGTGATTAAAATAAAACGCCCTAGATCATTGTAAATTATGGGAAAACTGTTTCATTAATGTTTTCTTGGATGGTAATTACTGTTAATAGGTAAAATATTTGACAAACAATATAAAAAAAGATATATACTATCCGTACGCCTTGATCAAACATTTTTTGATTTGTGGATACCTTAAAAAACATTATCTGAATATTGTCCATGCTATTAGTAATTCTACAATGAAACTTACTCATTTTTAATAAATTAATGAGAAAACAAAAACATTTAAAATTAAGAATGATATGAGTTTACATAATCATTTACATCTTCAAATTGGCTATTTTTATTTAAAAAAAGCAAATTGGTTTTTAAGTCAACATTAAAATAACTATGCAGCTCATATTTAGTAGCCACTGACTTAGTATTACTAATTTTAAGTCAAATTAGAACCATACCAAGCTCCCATATTCATCAAGTTCAACTATATTACAAATTACAAGCAATACCTTATGCTAGTTTTTCATTGGTTTTGACGTGCGGGGTGGGGTAGGCAGGCAAATCGTCGGCTGCATTGAACGACAAGACATTTGCCAGGCCATGATTTATGGTGTCGTGTTATCGACACGCCACAGCCCAATATACCCTTCTCTCAAGAATGGATGCAGTGAACGATCGGGTATCGATAGAAAATAAATTTGGTAGAACGATGTTCAAAAACGTCATCTTTCTATTTTAGTTTTGTAACTTGGTGAACTAGACAAAGTTTGAACAACAATAACCCGATTACTTAAAAATTTGAGAAAATTTATCATCTTCAATAGATTTCTCAATTCATTAAAATTGGTTAAATAGTTTCGGCCCAAAGACTGCCTAAACTATTATTACCCTTAAATGACGTAACGTTCATTGCATGTGTGTGCATTTCAATTAAAAGGCATGTTATTTTGAAGGAGTAAAATAAATTGCCTTCTGTTTCTTTCTTCTTAGAGTACAATAAAATATTTTGCTGTTCAGCAATTTCAAATAAAATACCTAAATAGATTGCTCGTCAGACATTAGGTATCTATGTAACATGTGTTGTATGTATGATGTTTCTACTTCTAAACAAAATCATTTAGAAATAAAAAATAAATAAATTAATTAATATTTCGGACATCTAACACAACGCTATCTAGTCCCGAACTAAGTAGATCTTGAGTTGTGGGTACTAGATAGTTGATTTGAATACATAAATACTTTTTTTACAAAAAAAGTATTTATGTATTATACATATTATATATAGAAAACATCCAAACTTCGAAACAAATATTTGCAGATCATACAAACATTCACACCCAGGTTTCGAACCCGAGAGCTCATGGATAGCAGTCGCGTACGCTACCACCGAGCCAATCAAAAAAAAAAGAAAGAAAGATGAAAGAAAGAAAAAAAATGTGTTTCTTTATGCTGGGAAATCATTTTAATCTCAGATAACTTCTAAGACAAACTATACCAGAGAAGTTTTTTCTTATTTATAAAACATGTGTATCTATTATTTTACCCTTATTTTTTGTGTTCTATTCTATTCATAATTTATCTGATTAATATATAAAGTTTTTTTAACGAAATAGTTCTATGATTCTCTCGCCGTTCGAAACTATCGACTCGGCATCTCCCCGAACCTAAAACACTCTGCCCACTAGTGCGTGAGTTAAACCCCCTCCCTCACAACACGCGATTTTTTGTAAGATTTTCCGCGCGACTGCGCAAGCGCTGCTGCGATCTGCGACTGATTAATCACCTATTGATTGGAACCGTCGGATACGAGGGTTCAAATTTCGCCGAATTTGTCACTAACTGGGCTAGGAAGCTTTTGTGGTTTTTATACTTTTCCTCTAAAAAAAAATTAAATATCATTTAGCGGTTTGCGGTACTAATCTTTGTATATCATACGTTATGTTATCAAGTATTATAACGTTAAGAGTTACATGAAAGTAATTATCGATTTAATTATAATCACCTATAGTCTTATTGCACCGAATAATAAGCAAACAGAGATGTAGTTTGTAAGTCACCTTTATTTTAATAAAGATTATGTCTAACAGAAGTTTGTAGAAGGAAAGGGAAATTAAAAAATATTTTTTTTTAAATTAAACTGACACTCACTGCCCGCTTGCGAAAGAAGGAGAGTTATGTTTTTCGAGTGTATGTATGTATACTTTCGAGTGTATGACTGCCTCAGTGGCGCAGTGGTAGCGTACGCGACTGCTGTCCATGACGGCTCGGGTTCGAATCCTGGTTTGGACCAAATGTTTGTATGATCTGCAAATATTTGTTTCGGAGTTTGGGTGTTTTCTATGCATAATATGTATGTATTTACAAAAAAAAGTATTTATGTATTAATATCAGTTATCTAGTACCCATAATACAATCTCTGCTTAGTTTGGGACTAGATGGCGTTGTGTGTTAGATGTCCGAAATATTTATTTATTTATTGTACTCTTTCTTCTTTTATATACTCTTTGCCACGCCCTAGAGCCTAAACGACTTGTCGTATTTTTATGTGATTGGTGTCATTAGATTTGTTATAATCGTGAGGGTGATACTGTGTACAACAAAATAAAGAAAACGAACAAAAGAAAGATTTAAGAAAAATCTTTTCTTGTCAGGTCTTTGTACCTTTTCAGATTTTCAATTAAATTAATTAAGATGAGAAATACTGACGTAGTTGGGGTTTTTTTTAAACAATTCGTTACTTGTTTAAATGTGTTTCTGTTGTCTTACTTAGAAAAATTATACGTTAAAGAGACCTCCCTAACTTTTTGCGAAACCACAATTGATTATAGATGATTTTCTTACTAAAAATTTATTGGAAGCAAGTTCGGTTCAAATATCTTTATTTCTCATTAAGACAATCGTAACTAACATGATAACAACATTGAAGAAATTATTGAATAATATTGAAAAGTGTAAGTTTACCTCTCAAATCTTTTTTTAATCCAGATATTGTTCCCCGTTAGAGACAGATTTAGACGGTAGCCAAACGAAAATTTATTTGGATGACTGAGCTATTCTAACATTTGTAACTAAAATTGAATTCAGTGGAATGCGCTCCTTGACGCGGAAACGCTTCTGCGACATGCGCCGCCTGCATCCGCGTCAAACGCAACACGCCCGTCGGTGGAACGTGTGAGCACGGCATTAGGGAACGGCATTGCTCATTTTGTTTAATTTAAACCAGATTTCACCGGTTTATAAACCATCGCTAAATTATTCGAAGTTATCTTTTGCCCGCGGTTTCATTCGTCTAAATGTAGATTATGTCATTTAAATGAAAGATCTTTGAACTACTTATAAACATGAATTCTTATTGCAGGTAAGCGGGTCGTGTAATGTATATATATACTGTTCCTGATTCCTGATCCTGGTGTACATGAGTTACAATGGTGGGCATGGGGGCGGGATTAGTCCCATTAAAAAATGACCAACGAAAACCTCCAAATTAAGGATTCTAATCCTGAAATTTTGCATGTGGGTTATTGATATATCGTAAGTGAGCACTAAGATAGGAATTTTGGAAATGCGACTCCTAAGATGGTAAAATAGGGGAAGAATGACGGATGAACGAGCTAAGCCGCGGGCAAAAGCTAGTCAAAGACAATTCTGATACTTTCTTTTGTATTTAACTGTTTATGTTATATAATGTGTCCCTAGTTCTTATATATTTAATTATCTGTATTGAAATTGTCGTGACACTCTTTTTCCATTATAACAACATAATATACTACTGAATCACTATAGTATTCTTTATAAAACTTTACAATTTTGTTGTTAATATAACAATAAGTAAATAAATAAAACAAGAGAATCAGTGAACAAAGAAAACAGAGAATAAAATGCGTTTTAACATAAATTTGTAACTACTTACCTTTCCTTAAAAACGTACTAAAATATAAAAACTTAACATTTAAATTCTTTAATGTTTAATTAAATCAATAACGAAGCCAACTTAAACGAATATAGGTGGACTACTCCGATGTTACCTGAAGGAATAGAAAATCTAATAGTTTGTGAGACACACACCCCACTTACTCACGTATGTACGAATAAGTAATATAGTTTGTCTGGCGTCTTTTGCTGCTCCAACCAAGCGACAAGAGACGTCATGCCACACCGCAACCGCCAATTTGACTCGCGCCCTGATCAAAGTTCGAATA
The DNA here is from genome assembly GCA_003709505.1 of Hyphantria cunea. Classification (NCBI taxonomy): domain Eukaryota; kingdom Metazoa; phylum Arthropoda; class Insecta; order Lepidoptera; family Erebidae; genus Hyphantria; species Hyphantria cunea. Next base: position 426,821 of record PKRV01000643.1, read on the forward strand.
GTGTCACAATTTGTACCAAATCTGACGATATTTGATGAAGGAATCGTTGGATTCCACCATCGAGGGTTTAACTATAGTTTATAACAAGGTTTTAAACGTAAAGTAGCTGCTTATTAACACATAATTTTAAAAAAACAGTTACTTTTGATATGATTTTAGTTTTTCTCATAGTACCGTATCTTAGTTGTGTTGATAGTGCTTATTACTATTAACTAACTACTAAATATTGACATAATTCATCTATGTTAGTTTACACTCGAATTAAAACACAAACGTATTTTAAAAACTGTACTTAATTTGATTCATTCACCCATATTTGATTGATTTGCATGATTTATAATCTACCTTATATTTAATCTTAAAATCTAGTCTACATTAGATAATATGATTTAGGTCCATATTTGTTTCAATATTTCAAATAAATTTTAAAATTTAAACAGAATAAACAAAAATATAGTTTAAATTTAAAAAAAGACGATTACAAACAATCTAACACACAGTCGAAGCTCGGAAAAGCGTGTAACCGCTTGAATTTCACAATAAAAAAGGTTTATTAAAGGTATGTTAAAGACTTGGAAACTGATTACAGATACGGTATTTCAAGAAAGCGTTTTTGGATTTTTTTAATAATCAGAATGGTGCAACAAGTCGGCTGACAGATTTGAAAGCGTTGCGGTAAAACTACGCAGATATTAATTCAAACCTGAACTTTAATACAAGTCGTGAGGCACGCACAACACAGCTTACACCCAAAACATTATATTAACATACATAGGTAAACATTTTATAAAGTTTATCACGTTCGTAAGGCATTTCAAGTTTGATATTAAAGTTCTGTTATTAATATATAAGATCGAACGTAATTCCCTGATTCAGGGGTATAACATTCATAGCATATGGAGGCAGTTTCCGAAAGAATATATGTATACCAATCTATAATTACATTATACAGCTGAATAATTTGACTGTTTGGTTGAACGCTTTAATCTCAGGCACTACGGGTTCGATTTGAAAAATTATTTCAGTGTTTGATTACTCATTTGTCAGGGAAGATAATAAGCGTATATTATCACGCTGCGACCAATAAGAACGGAGTATTAATGAAGAAGGTTGCAAATCCGGGTAAAATTATTTTCTTTTAAGCGCTGCGTAAATGGTTAACCTTTCGTAAAAATAATTTATGACAGCATTGTTAACCTTTGAAACTTAAAAATGAAATCGACGACATCTATTGTATCTTTTAAGTTTGGCTCACTATAATGGTTTGCTATGAACATGGTGACTTTGATTCTTAATAAATTTAATAATTACCACAATAACCGATATACAAGTAGGCGGAGCCGCTGGCAAAAGCTAGTTGATAAATAAATATTTCAGACATCTAACACACAACGCCATCTAGTCCCAAGTTAGGCTGAGCTTGTGTTATGGGTACTAGACTACTGATATAAATAGATATATACTTTTTTGTAAATACATACATATTATACAGACTTCATATGTAGTAGTATAGATTATAGACTATATAGACTATGTTATAGAGACTGTACGATTGGCGTAGTAGTTTAAGTGGTCGCCGCTTCCTACTGAGCCAAGTGTTGTGGGTTCAAATCCTACATGGGACAACACTTTGTGTGATCCATAAATTGTTGTTCTAAGTCTGGGTGTACTTTGTGTCCATTTCATGTATGTTTGTAAAGTCCCCCGTGACACAGGATGTATATTCCTAATACGGGAGTTGCCTTTTAAAACAAAAAAGAAAAGACATCGAAAACAAATATATTAACATTTGAACCGACCCGGGAATCGAACCCGATACCTCAAGCTCAGCAGTCGAATACGCTACCACTACGACGCCTACCTCGGTGTGTCAAGTAGTAGTAGATGATTATTATATATTTATATATTTTAGATATAATAGTTCAAGCGCATTACTGTATGCATGTGTACGCAGGATGAATAGTTGGCGAAGGCCCAACCATTTTCAATCAAGTAGTAATACGCTTCACCGCTGGTTTTGATTCTCTGATCTTTATTGCCCTGAGTACTATGGTTTATTAAATTACCTATAATATAGCGTGTGGTTCAAAATGGTAAATTCCCAATCAATATTTGGTTGTACCTGATTTTAATAATTTATTTAGTTATTTATTCATTTATCTTTATTGTATATACATAGTAAGAAATGGTACAACAGGAACAATAAAGAAATAATACTCGTTGTAAACTTGTTTATAAAAGACTAGCAACCCGCCCGGGCTTCGCATGGATTTATGACAGAAAATATAATACACTAACCCGTGCAACTTTGTCAGCGTCGAAAAGGAATGAATTTTCCCCGTTTTTGTTATATTTTTCTTCGATGTTAGGCACCTATTGAAACATTATGGGTACACCTACGCACCATATATAGAGTATATACTTTAAATTTCAAGTCTCTCACTTTAAAAATATAGGACTTTCATACAAACTTCCAACCCTTATTTTACCCCCTTAGGGTTGAAGTTTCGTTAAATCCGTTCTTAGCGGATGTCTACATCCTATAAGGAACCTACTTACAAAATTTGAAGTTTGTAAGTGTTTTAGTTTCTGAGATTTTGTTATTAACCGTGAGGCCATGATGTATTATATATATATATATATATATATAATATATATATAATATATATATATATATAATACATCATGGCCTCTTTTCACTATAAGTATATAGCAAAAAATGACGAATATACCGAAATTCTTTACTGTTGTACCTTGCATACCCGAAGCCACCCAGTAACACATCTAAAATCAACTACAAACAACTACCAAAGTTAACAACCCAATAAGCCCCGATTGTTTAAAAATATTTTCATGTTAGAAAAAAATATTTTCAAATATAAACCGGGTAAAAAAATTCCCTACCCGGTTCAACGCAGGCTGGCGTGAAAATCATGCCCGTTCGGCCCTGCTGTACATATCTACATCACTACACTAGCTAGGGTAATACAGGGTTATTTTTAAAGGGTTCCGACTTGCCAAGCTAACGTGTGGTGTATTTACGAGTAAATTTTTGTAAGTTTTTTGTATCCTTCCTCGTATTTAGGGAGGAAAATCTGTTGTTGATAAATATCTATTGTGATTATCCGATAGAGATTTTCATTCGAATATATGTACTTATAAATATGTCCTAATAGCTAGATCTATATGAGTTTACAACCTTTAAGAGTCCACAACTATACATTTAGGTTTGTAGAAAGACCAAAGTTATACTTTAGTTGGATGAAAAGAAAGAGATTTTTCTTTAAATTAACATAAAAAAATCACTACCCTTAACATTACCTTGGATGTTTACGATACTAAATATTCGACTTTTTTTTTACTGACTAGGGTGAAAAATCCATTCGAATTTCCCGCTTCTATAAAAGCCAAAAGAATGTGGTGATTTTACTAAAAACCTCCTGAATGGCCGTTGTCATTCGCCCTACTTTGGGAAGACCTGGGCCATGTTACTTCAGGTTCTCTACGAATCGGCACTATGCTTAATTAAGGTACAAAAGTTCCTTTATGCTAAAGAGTTAATGTGCATGACAACCGACTGCACTTATAAAAAACTGAGTTCGTAGAGCTACTAGGTCTTGAATTCTTGACTAATATGTAGTTCCCTTAATCCCTATCTTCCTATACCGTAAATCACTTTACTCCGATACTCACTTCATGTACTCGACTCCAATTCGGCGATAAATAGGTATTTCTGAGCATTTCCATAGGGAACGGCGTTCTCCAACGTAGGCTGTGTATAGCTATGGTTGTAGATTGCGTACCGACGTGCGCTGACTGCCGAATGAATCACTGCTTGCATCTGTTACCATAGACCCAGGAATAAATAGACAATGTTGTTGAACTGAACGAGTATGGTGAACGTATAAAATAGAAATTTTTAATATCTTTGAATATTTACATAGAAAATTAAACATGTTACTTGTACGAAAACTAACCTAACTTTATAGATACTGAAAATCCGTATTATAGATGCCTGGAAGATATCGTTGTGAGCGATAAGACTGTCAGTTTACACATTTTGTAAATCATCTATTGTTTTGTATTCATATTTGTGATAAAAATACAAATGAATGGTAGAAAGTGCACAAGTTGCATATATTAATGCTCAATTAAGCTTAAAAGCTTTGTTATTGCAACAACTCTCCACGGAATCATTTTAAAAGTATTCTAGTAAATTTATGATGACTTGTAAAAATATATTTTTTCTTTTTTTTATGATATAACGGGCAAACGGGCAGACCTATCGGCTGATGGTAAACGATAACCACCGCATATGGACACCCGTAACACCAGAGGTGTCACAAGTGTGTTGCTGGCCTTTGGGGGTTGAGGAGGACGAATGGGGGGAGGGATTGGGGTATGGGCCTCCGGTATCCTCACTCACTCGATGAAATACAGCGCAAGCGCTGTTGCACAACGGTTTTCTGTAAGGCCGTGGTAACACTCCGGTCGAGCCAGTCCATTCATGCGCAGGCGTGGCTCTCTCACGGTTCAAATATATGACATATATATGAAATATAATATGAAAATATAAAACATATTTTCAAATAGTATGACCTTTCATTCTTAGATCTCTTTCTCTAATAGAAAAATGTATATAATTTTTATTGTTCTGCTTTCCCAAGAATTGGCGGCCTTATTGCCCGGAGGTAATCTCTTACAGGCAACCATTAGATGGAAAGAAAAACATGATTAAGAGAAAGTGTAGTAAACAAACATTATTGTTATCTGTTTTAGTTTACGACTTAGATAACGTATATTACTGTTCAATAATATTATCGAGTCTTGTGAAGTAATTCACTGCTGTACATAGATCTCTCATTAGAACAGATATTTCGGTGTACTTGGCCAGATGAACTGGAATCTGGCTAATGTCAAGTCTTATTCTGTTTGCTTTTGATGAATAAGGGTGATGATACTCCTTATTCTTGTTCTGTGAAACACGTTTTATTTAAACGGATTAAGGACTCTTGTGATCATTTCACCATTGTTCGTTTTTAAGCTTCATTTTGTCTCATATGTATATAGTAAGTGATTTTTGTATAATATAAATCCAATGTTTAACTATATTAGAGATTAGAACAAATACAAAACATACGACTTAGGTGTTTAATTTCATAATATCTTCAGAAACTCAGCAAATAATCATATAATTGAACACTTTCTTGCCTAACGATACTTTGGTCATCTTGTCTGCTAGTTAGTTACACATGTCAGGTAGAGTGGTAGGTACTACGAGTTCTTATATTACAAATTAGTAATTTGTAGTACCTCCACTGTGTAAGACAAAATGTGTAGAAAAACTGCTAGGTAGAAACTACACACACAATACATAGCAGTAAAAAAGTAGTTAATTTCCTTAATTAAGTAAAATTTTCTGAACTCTGAGATTCACTTACATTACCGCAAACTGGATTTAATCGTATTCATTTGTAAACATAGCACCTTTTTCTAACTCTAACACCTCGTATGACGAAAAAAGTTCTAGAAGAACTTAAACGAAAATAAGTAAAAATGTCAAAAATAAGTAAAAATTATGAAGTTTGTTGCTAAATTAAACTTTACTTCGCATACCAATAGCAGGCTAATATATGTTCATGTAAGCTAAATATTGCTAAATCATAACGCATTCAAAATGCAGGAGCCTCTTTAATTGGCCATACTCTGGTTCAGGCCGAGGCCAAATTATACATTCTCGCCCCGAGCGGACCGCGTGGACATAACTAGTGTAGCTTGATACAAAGCAAACATTAGCTCAACCATGCATTATTGTCAAGCACAGGAGCAAAATTTACAGTGTAGCATGCCCCTTATATCTAATACACCTTTATTCTAAACTAAACCTTATGTAGTGTCCTTAAGGTAGAGATTAATTTGTTTTTCGTTTGACGTTTATTGTGTTTCTACACTAGGTAGTTTTGTATATGCATCGAGCTGGCAAGTTGATCACGCATCGATGACTAGACGCTGCCATGACAAAGATTGGAAGCAACCGTAGTTAGCTTTATTATTAAGAGCATGTTTTCCGGTTGTGTGGACCGTTCACGCCGGTACTAGGTAAAAGGTTGAGATATGGATAAACGTTACGGGTTCATTCTTTTAACGATGTTATAGGGTACCTAGCAATGCAATAAGTTATCAAAGTATTCAAAAGATTTTTAGTTCAAATTAATAATGGAAGTCTTGGGTAGTATCGGAAACTGTTGGCTTGTGTGACACTTAAGCAAACCAACAGGAGTCGATTTGTGTTGAGTGTCAATGTTAACATACACATACATACACCTTTGGTGGTATACCTCGTCCCATAAGTACAAGTGCCAAAACATCCAAATTGTAGAATCTTAAAAGTAAAAAATTTCTGCAGAAGTATTTAGATTCAAAGCCGATTTATGTAAATACCAAAAGCAGTTCCCAAGATTTAAAAAGTTAAAGAAAATATAACCTTATTAAACTGAAAAATCTCAGAACTTCAAACATATAACTGTACGTTGTACTACACTTAATTTCTCCACGCAATTGTATTTCAACCGCCAATGAAAATAAGGCACATAGGTGTATATCTATCTTTGGCTATCAAACAAAACAAAAGACAGTAATTAAAAGATTAACTTAAAATGCAAGGGATAACTGTTTCAACTAATATTACAATCATAACATTCAACTACATTGTGTCATGCGCTCATGATAGTATAACAGACTCCTTCAAATATAAGGTAACAGATTCAATGGTTTTACATGTTACTACAACCATATTAGCAGTGTCCTTAGAATTTTTTTTAAAAAAAAAAAACACATTTTAAGTGACCATTAAACTAGAGGGGAGTACATTAAAGTTCATTCTTACTCCATATGTCTATTACATGTATGTAATTGATATATGGTGTCTGAATAATAATGTTGAAATCACTCGGCAAAATTGGTTTTACTCTATGTTTTGGTGGAAAAGAAGAACATGCATCATCACCATTTTCATTTTTATGAAGTTTGAAAACAAATGAAACTGAAATGGGGAACAACTAATTAAAACATAGTGAGATAATTTACAAGTAATTAAACTGAGTACTAACTTTAATTTAAATAGACAACAACATAAAAAGGAAATGCAAAAATTTTTATGGATATTTCCCAGTCGTTAACCTTTGTATATATCCTAAAAAAACTTTATGTCAATATGATATGATACTCGGAATAAAAATATTAACAATAAAGGTAATACCCCTAAATAATTTCTGCTGTCTCACAGAAAACCGGTGTGAAACAGCGCTTACGCTGTGTTTCATCGAGTGAGTGAGGATACCGGAGGCCCATACCCTAATCCAACGCCCCCTATCCCCCTCACCATCCCCTTTCCCCCCAGGCCGCCATAGTGTGGGTCACCATGCTGCATTGTTCTTTTTCGCATCGAGGATGGTGACCACCACTCTTGGATTCTGCTCATGCTTTCCATCAGGCAAGGCAGAGTCATTTTGGCAGCTTAAATATAAAAAAAAATAAAAAAAAACAACCAAACTTAGCTTTGAACCATCGCAAGGAAACTGGAAAAACGAAAAACTTTAAACTGACTTTTAAATGAAATAAATCGTATTGAAATTGGTACATCCGTTTGATCGGTCCATGCAATAGATAGACACTCGTACACACAGAAACAGACAGACATCGACATCAAATTTATAACATTTCTTTCTGAGTAGGCGGTTAAAAATAGTTTTAACACTTTCCAACATTTAACTACTCAGGGGTAATTTAAAAGTGTCCTATAGGCTTCCTGGTAATTTTCCACTGGCTGACGATCATACGGAGTCCCTCGATGTAGGCGATAAGGCGAACCATTGAACTAAATAACTTCTCTTCACGCTTATTAGGCCTATGCTGATACCCCCTTTGCCACGGGCTTTGATTTTTACGAACTTTTTTTAGATATAGACTGAAAATTAATGAATTAAATATATTTATATACATATAGTTTCATATAAAATGAGGTGTAATTAGAAACAAAGAAATGATGTCAGCAAAACCTGGGCTTTGCTTTGATTTATAACTTGTGTTCACTCAGTGCTCAAAATTCGATTATAATTTATTAAAAATTATTATTTATTTTATCTTTCCGCACTTTTCCTCCATATAACACATAACTTTTCTAAAATGAGGTACAAAGTTTATACTTTTTTTATGTATGGCCTTACCAAAATGATTCTATTCTGCCATCAGGCATCTTCCATCAAGAAAGCATAAGCAGAATCCAAGAGTGGTGGTCACCAACTCATTGCGAATACAGATAATGCAGCATGGTGACCCACGCTATGGCGGCCTAATGATGCTTCTGCACTTGCATTTGCTTCACATATTAATGTATATATTTGAAATTTGAATCCTTGAATAATGTATTATCTAAGAGACAGTTATTTTTCCCTGAAGCTACGAGTTTTAATGTTGCATTGGAACTTCATGAATTATCAGTTAAATCCAATTTCCCTGAACTCAGAAAACAACAGTTTGTAAGAATTATAATTCAAATTATAAATTTTCCAATATTAAGACTAACATGGTAAGTTACGTTCTAATACTGAAAGGAATAATAATTTTATTTTACAATAAATAATATGTCCTCTTAACTGTGCTATTATTTTCTCGTAACATAAAAACATCCAACGGCAAGACACGTAGCCACAACGTATTCTTGCCAGTCCCCAATCCGCACTTGGCCAGCATGGGGACGTATGGCCTTAACCTCTTGAGAGGAGACCCGAGCTCAGCAATGGGATATTATGGGTTGCTGATAATAATGATGATGATAAAATAACATATACATATATTTTCAATAAAAACCTTCTCTTTTATAAATTAGCAATGAAAATTATATTTAAACTAAAAGAAACGTGGTCGAATAAAATTTCCTTTTTAAAAGTTATTTTATACTTTTATTTCCAGTACAATTTGAGTTTGTAAAGTCAAACTAGGTAGAACTTGTATAAATGCTGATGTATTTTACATACTTAAAATTTAGAAATATGTACATACATATTACGGATAAATTACACCTGACACAGAGCAGATTAACAAGTTCATCACACAATTATTATCCTGGGTGAAAATTAGGCAATTAGAAACACAGCACATTAAACTAATAGTTATAGATAATGAAAAAAAGCAAAGTTTAAAATGCAGACAATTATTTTGTATTTTATTATTTTAAAAATACTACTTCCCGCATTAGCAATATACATCCTGTGTTGCGGAGGACTTTACAAACAGACATGAAACGGGTACAAAGAACACCCTGACGCAGAATAACGCTTTATGTGAGTGTATAGGTGTATTTAACCTCAAAGTGTGGTTCCATGTGGAATATGAACCTACAATACTTGACACAATAGAAAGGGGCGTGGGGACGGCTTAAACCACTAAGCCAACAGTGCAGTTAATTGATATTTTTAATTGATAGACAAAACCTCTTGTCATACATCTGCTGCCTTGAATAACTCAAACATTTAATACAAACACAAACAACGTCCGAAATTCTTGTGTATCACGAAATTATCCGGCAGATATCTCGACGCTGAATATTCACGAACAGCAGCATCAACATACATAAATCCAATCAGCGGGTCGTGGAGACCGCCACCAATGTTTATGCCGTGCCGTGCCATACTCTACCGTGCCGTGCTCCACCGTGCCGTATGTTTGTGAGCGTGCCGAGTGCAGCGATGCAACTGATGGTTAGGGCTGTACCTTAAATTTATTATCATAGCATGTGTTTTTGTTATACCTAATCTCAATCGTTTTATTGTTGGTGTTCTTTTAGAAATCCAAGTTTTGGTATATTGTCCTATGAGAACTTTAGACTGAGGATACTTAATTTGATTAGGTTTTTAGTGCAAATATAAGTGACTGATTAAGAATAGGGGGTGTAAAAGTGACTGATTCCTGTGTTGACTGATTAAGAGTAGGGTGTGTAACTTCTATTTACCCCGTGGGTATAGTAAGAGTGAACGAAGGACGATATGAGAAGGACTATGCAGGACAGTAGCACCGCTGAGTGAAGAAAATCTTGAAACAAACTTTATAGGAACCCGCCTGGCCAGTGGTATTGAAAGCCAAAACCTCCTTTCTATGAAGAGTCTGCAGAACATAATTCTGCAGTGAACTATTTAAGGATAATAATGATGAAATTGACGGTAACATCGAACTGCCTGGTTGTCAGAAACGTTTATTTAAAAGCAGAGTATAAGGCAGGTTCTGAGCAGTTTTTTTTTGTATACATATTTGGGTTGGGTTTTCTATACATATTTTCAATCTGGTCTTACTTTTATTCACACTTTCAATTTTAATTTTCATGTGTTTTTCTCCACAGAGACAAAACTTAGAACAAGTCCATGCTTTTTATTGTCTGTTTATGAAATATACTTATTTTAAACACAAGTCCGCGTGCCAGCCCTGCCACGGGCATGCACCGTAGCGAAGTCATTAGCAGTAATGGCTGATCCACTCTCGTCTGTATATGAACTGATGTCTATGTACTACCACTTAATACATCTCCTACTTACATACTCGTATACATGCATTCGAGAGCTGAAGTGCTTCTAGCCGCAGGTAAATCGACTCTCCACCGGCCACTTAAATGGATTAATGACCATTTTAGTGATACGTTTGCTCTTTTGCCCCTATATCAAAAAAAAGAAAAAAACTTTATCACTGCCCAGATTAGCAACACTTTCTTCATTATTTAATTCATCTTCAGTTTGTCGAATATGAATTTAGATATATTTAACAAACGTAAATTCATACTATAACTGTAATTAATTGGAACGTAAGTCTATCTGCCACTGTACACTTTCACATCTAAAACTCTGCACTGATTTAAATGAATTTTATTTATTTACTTATTTTAATCCTTGGGGAAGAACCTAGGCTGTTTTTTGTCGTAATAATTGATATACACGCGGGCAGAATTATTACATAAATAAATACTCCCAGCCAGTCTTCCTTTTGTCACTTGAGTTGTTTATTTGCAAGAATCATGTGTCTCTTAAAATATTGAGAAAAAAATATTTTCAAATATTAGAAAAGCTTCATAGTATTGAAATTTGTCAGGTTACAGGGAGTAGTCTCTGGATATACTGAAATGATTTAAAAAAAATATTTTTAGTAGAAAGCCATATTATTTGGGTTTACATATATTCAAAAAAATGATTACCTGAGCTGAATGCAAACGTTAGTATTTAATAAATATTTTGCCACATTTCCATAACTCATATTGAATGTCCACAGGCCATTTTGATGGCGCGCAATCACTTAACAACAATCAAGTAGATTACATCAATATTAAACATTTATTTCTAACGTAGTACAGGATGTGATAGTAATCTACATTAGGGTTAATAAATATAATCTTTATTTTTGTATACGAATGTTAATTGTAATATCACTAAAATGGGTAGAGACCCAGTAGAATAATATAATAAATGAGAAGTTCCCTGTAGAATATCCATACCTACACTCTCATTACTAATATTCAAAAGTATTATTGAGTTTTTCTGATTATACAAATACTTAATAACATATTGGAGTTTGGAAGCTGGGGTCCTGATCCCCGTACCTCGGAGAGTACGTAAAACTGTCGGTCCTGCGTCTAATATTTCCTTGATCGTGTCGGTTAGCCGTCCCATTGGATTATGAGAGTGAGGGAACAGAGAGTGCACCTGTGTTTGCGCACACACTTGTGCACTATAAGATCTCCTGCGTAGTTGGCTGGTCTCCGTTGAGACTGGCCGCTGTGGCCGTAATCGGCTAGGAGAACATCACTAATATTACAAATTGAAAATTAACTCTGTCTATCTGTTATTCTTTAACAGTTAAACCGCTGCACCCATTTGAATGAAATTTGGCATTGGGATTCTTTCATTGTTAAGTAAGGAATAGGTTATTGTTACTGAGATAACCGAAATACACGCGGCTCGACCGCGATCAAAATCTATGCAAGTCTATAGATTCTTTCTTATCCAAGCACAATGATCACACTATTCTATTTCTGTAAAAATGGGATCAATTTTCTTTATTATGGAATCCTTACTACTATATGGAATGCTTCTTGGAATACTAGAGAAGTGGCTTTTCGTGTTTTATGATAAGCATTTATATTCTTTTCCGAAAGTTAAATAAAATATCTATGCTGATTTCGCTGTAATCTTCCAGCCACAATAACCTTCGCCATCCTGTATAGACGTATGTATAATATACAGGTGTATATGTTAAATTGCACCACGGCCATTACCGGTAATGAGTTCACATTGAACCGACCACGTTGTGACGTTAGGCCGACACAATTATTCTAATTGATTTCGTACGTATACACATTATATAGTGTACACTGTTTCGATCTTTATCCAGGATTTGGATTAGTTTTGAGATGATAATTACGTGGTGATCAGTATCATACTTTAGGAGTTATAAAATTATACTGATGGTCGCCCAGTACTTTTTATTGCTTTGTTTGGCTTCTGTACTTCTCCTTCACATAAACTTTAAGCGAGCCAATCTCCATACTCATTCGCATAATTTTCGTGAAAAGGGGTATAAAGTTTTTGCTTCACGTCTATGTATATACGTTTATACTATTTTATTGTAACAAAATAACAAAAAAAATATCCGACTCCAAGAACCGGTGCAAATTAAAATGGGTTTTTTTACAACTACAATCCCGGCAAAAGGACGAAACTAGTCTGAAACAAAATAAACTTACGTTACTCCTTTATATCATTAGCTGTCCAATAAAAGTATCCGTCAAAATCGGTTAAAGATTTGCCGGAATAAAACAGGCAGATAGACAAAAAAAATGATTTGTTGATGTAAGTACTGTATATACTCATAAATACATTTAGCAAAGAGATTTTTTTTGAAATTATATACAAAGAAATTGTATAGATTTTTATTAATAAACTAACTAAAAAACTGATTTGAATATAAAGTGTGATAATTTTTGTAAAATGCACTTTTTAACTCAATTTTATAATTAATGTCTGATTATTGTGCGAAAGAAATAGATGTAAAAATTGATATAAGAGAAATACACACTTTAACTATAATTATGTTTGAGTTGTAGGATTATATATAAATAATTTCATTTTGTACAACACTCTTTAATAGTTTCTAACCTCTAATTTATTTGTCTAAGTGTAATCTGAGCTGAAATTGTATTTTATCCTCAAAATATGTTTTTCAATAACTTCTATATCATTTATTACACAGAATGGCATATGTACTTAAATAGTATTAACATAAACCTTACATTTTAAAACTTAACCACCAAAACATACCGACTTGATGGCTCCACAAAACAAGAGGATTTAAGAGGGGCCTGATCTCCATATGGGTCCGACCCTCTGAGGGAAGTTGGGCAACTCGGCCCATAACCGTATTTCACTCGTGTCATAAAAACTAAGAAACATTTTACCGCAAAAGTATTATAATAAGATTCTGCGAACCTTTAAAGAACTGCTTAGATTTTCTTTGCTGTTTATTTTACGTAATATAATTTTTGTTTTCTTTTTCTAGAGTCACGAAATTGTTCAATTTGTATGGGCTATTATGAAAAACATTCACTGTCGTTTTTTAATAAGAGAGTCTGTAAAAGAGAGTAAAAATTGTTTTTGTTTTTTAAATACTACGAGTATTGGAAAATAGTCCTAATATTTTTTAATGTGATTGAGACTCAATAAACATATCGAATTCGATAAAAAATATAACGTTTTATTTAAAATTTTACCCTGAAATACATCGCTGCTCTTAAATAATGGATAGTCTTGTGTTTTACGTGTCTATATATAGATGTATGTGTGTCTTATGTGTATGCATGTTTGTTGCGTCGATATATTACTTAATAGTAGGTTGTTTCTTGATAACTTTCAATGTCCTAACGAAAATGTAGTGCATTTAGTGCCTCTCACTTATTTATACACCACCCAATGGTAAACTGGTAGAGAACGCTTTTGGCATTAAGTCCGCCAGTGTACATTCAGGCATAAAGTTAAATAAATAAATAAATACGTTACTCACGAAACACGATTTTTTAACCCAACTATGCTACATCATAATCTCTCGGTGAAAGGCAAACCTTGTCGCTACTGATTTGTATTATCTAACTTTTACCACCATATCATATTAAACAAGTACTAAATGCTTAGGTAACCTAGACAGATAGATAATAGGTACTTTATTTGTACACCAGGGCTTACTAACAATATACTGTCATAACACTTATATCAAATGTGATGTACCGGCCTTACGGCTTTAAGCAATTTATTTCGAGCAACCTTAGGATAGACTAGTTTTATTACCCTAACTTTCTTATATACAGCATATGAATCCTCCAGAAATGTATTTAATCCTTACTAATAATACAAATGCGAAGGTAGCTCTGTCTGTCTGTCGCGCTTTTACACCAAAAGTACAGAACCGATTTTAATGAAATTTGCTATACCGATAGTCTAGAGGAAAAGTCCAAAGAAAAGAACATAGGCTACATTTTAATGCGAAAAAAGGTTTGTAAGGGGTTGAAAGCGGAAGAAAGGGTTGTATAAATCCTACCCAAAATCACAACTCCAGGCGGACGAAGTCGCAATCACAGCTAGTATTTAGATATAAGTCATATATCAAAAATTATTTATATTAACAAATATAAATCATTCCACAAATCCGTTTCGCAAGAAGAGTCACAACAAAAATAATATGATCTACATACTTGTTATATCTTATACGTAAGATGCTTTATTACAAATTCAATCTGTATCAATATTGTATCGCACCAAAGCACCCCGTTGGAATAGTTGAGAGTTTTCACTTAATCCCTTCCCCTACGTAGGTCCACAATACATACATGCAAATCACCCCGACTTTCCCCGTCTACGATCGTTATAAAGAATGTAAGGCGAATTCCTTTCGATAGTATTTTATAAATGCGTCTTTGGAAGTTGTGTTGAACTGTTAAAGTCATTTATGGGTTTTCAGTGGTGGTATTTTCATGATGAATATTCACCGTAATAGTTTTTAAGACTTAATAATAAATGCTGTAATATATTGAATAGCTAACATATGTCTTTAAAATGGAACCTAGGTATTTTGTATTGCAACAAATAAATAAAATACGGCACTTCAGGCATTCACTACTTCAGACACTCTATGTCTGTTTATGATACAAAAACAACCTCTTTTTACTAAATTCATATGTATGTATACACTGTACATGTACAAACATAACATTTTTAGGCTGTCTATTTGTCCGTCTGTATATCTGTCTGTTCCGGCTAATCTCTGGAACGGGTGGACTGATTTTGAACAGGACTTTCACTGCCAGATAGCTGATGATATAAGAAATAACTTAGTCTAGTTTTTTTGGAATAGTTTTCCTCTGCAGCGTTACCCGCAGTTGTTGTAGTGTCTTGGGCAGGACCGCAGGGCTCAGGTAATTGTTTAATATATTGTGTTCTTACTTCAGACCACGGTGGGACCGCCACCGACTAATCCTGGGAGAGCCCCGTCACACATTCATGTACCGGCTCGACCGGAGTGATACCACGGCCTCACAGATAACCTATCCCCACAACCTCCTCCCTATCCCAAAGGCCGGCAACGCACGTGTGATGCCTCTGGTGTTGCGGGTGTCCATTGGTGGCATAATCGGCTTACCAACTGGCGGTGCGTCTGCTCGTTTGCCCCCTATTGCATAAAAAAAAGATACCAAAACTTTCCTTTTAGATTTTTTTTTCTTTATAGCTCACTGACCGTTCCACACTACGAGTTTCGTCTGTTTAATGTTTTCATTTTTCACTCCCTAAGGTTCTCATGAATGAACTATAACTCTTAATAAAAAAACGACCGATAATTACCGTAATCTTTAGCGTTGTTCTCTTTAATAACTTTGGTATAACATTTACGAATTCATGACAATGTTTTTGTCATCATCAAAGATTGTAGTTTCCTATTGTATTGTATATTTCCAAAATTGTTACAAAATAGTTGCTTAGTTACTTTTGAACACACAAACTGACATGGCAATTCAAAATACATATACACTTAGACAGCGTACGTAAATCAATAACCCGCAGAAGCATAAAATCAAGGTAAGTAGAATCGAAATGTTATTTTCACAGAATAGAAGCCATATTAAGTTTCCACATATATTCTCGCGTGACATCAATTTGTGAGTCTACCATCCAATCATAAATAACCTTCTCATTTACATAAGAACACTTTGTTAGACCTGATTCCATGTATTCCGACATTGTCGAGTTATATAATCTGCCAACTATCTTAAAGAAAATTCGCCGACATCCTGCTCTAATTTATATCACTGTACTCTTCCAACACACAGGGAAAATCAGCGAAGCGCGCCGATGGGCGGAGCTTCAAACGCAACCATGTTACAAAGACCTCTTAAAATACGTATTGTTACTCTTTGGAGATCTTTCACGAGTTGGATTAGAGAGGTGAGGCAGACCTTAGGTTGGTGGATGGACTATATATCGCCTGAGTGCACATTGGCTGATTCAAGCCACGCCTACTCGGAAAATGCATTTCCAAGATTGCTATGCAGGAGGTACTTTATAAGAACGACGAATGTGGAAAGTTTCACATTCAGATTTGTATTCAAGTCCTACTTTTTAATGTAATGGCGTACTGTGACGCTGAAGTCCAAAGCTCATTTTATCTTCTAAAATTCTAAGAAGAAAACTTAATAACAATTTGTCTGTAGCTATTTATTCACTCTTAATATATCAATTAGAATAGCAGATAGGCATGAGACATTCTCAAGCTTTAGAGGTATATTCTTGTAGCTTTGTTACACTTTAATTGAATACTACATTTGGTTTGATAAAAAGTGTGTATAACACAAGTTAAGTTGAAAACTCAACACAAGTTTATTTTATTAGGATATAGTTTGTGTATTAAATGAGAAAGTCCAGTTTTTGTATGGTAACTAAAACATACACGTAACAATTAACACACATCTGTCATCGTCATCAACGACCATTAATAGTTTTCTGCTAGGCTTCTCTTCAGAAAAGACGTTTTGGCCTATACACAACTCAGTCTCAGCTTTGTTATGTCCCTTTAAACTTTGAAGATTCTTTTCAAGTTCACTCTTAAAGTTTGCTAGAAGAAAATTGAACAATAAGTTACGATCACTTATAATTATAACATATTTTTTTATTGTAACACAGGATGTACATTTTTATATTTTGCACACTTTGCCCTTGTATTTAAAATCTATGTGAATGCAACAAAAGATGAAAAGGAATAATATTTCACATAGTAATATTTCAGCCGATGAAATAATTGGGGTTCTGAATTGAATTGTATAATATAATAGATGCCTTTTATGTTTGTATTACAAAGAGATAATTCATATGCCATATTTAAATTATTTTATCAATAAATTCCTTTAAGATTAGTAAGGTTAGCAGGTTATTACTCAGCTTTATTTTTAATGTTTGTATCAGAAGCCTGTAATTTTAAAATATACTTTAATTACTTATCTTTGTTTGAAAGAGCACAGCTACTTTCCATTTAGCATTCATTAACGACGATCCACGTAAAAATTGAAGTTCAATCATTAGTAGAGTTATATCCAACGTAATTTGAACGAAAAGGTTGGGGAAAAAGGATCTCATGACATATTAAGTTATTACAATACAATCACAATTATACGAAATGACACAAACATTCTCAACACACACATACACTTTTAAGATGTATTTTTGTTTCGTTTTCTTGCATACCTTTATGTTATGTACATACAATGTTATGTTACATATCTAGAGGCTTATATCTAATGACACGGGGGTGCTCAATACTGAAATACAGGCTAATTAACAGTCAGAGGACAGAGTTCTAGAGAAGTACAAAATTTTTAAGCCTTAAAAAGTTGTATTTGTGTGTATTATATCTGTAACAATACAATTTGATCACTATCATGATAAAACAAAAAACAAAAACATAACAAAACTGAGTACCACTTCCATTTACTTAATATACAACTACATATAGAATTGCTCTTTAATATCTATCATTACAAATGTACTACCAAAACACCACAAAATATGAATATCGGAATAACGTGGGTAGCGTAATTCCACATAACCATAAGGGGCTTACTGGCCGCGTAACGAAGTGTGGACACAAATCGCATCAGCCCATTGTACTGTGCTTGCACATCTGCTCAGCGGCTTATGAACTTCACTTGTGTACGTTCCAACTATACGTAGAGATAGTTGGTTGGTGAAGTTATTGTGTGAGTATAGGTAGATATAGATATGCATACCTAATGGTTTTAGAGGCCAGAGTTCTGACCGTAAATGATAGTGTAGTTGTAGTGTAGATGGAAAAATAATTACAGAGGGATTTACTTATGAAATTGAATGTATACTAATCATATTAATAAAACAATCACGATAGTACGTCTGTCTGTCTATTTCACTATTTGTAGATACTTTCATGGCTAAAGTGCTGCATAGTTTTTAATGAAATTTGGAATATAGAGACTGATTCTTGAGGAAAGACATAGGTTATTATTTATTAGGATAACTGACATACACGGGGCCCGATCCATGTCCAAAAGTTAGTTATGCACACTATTACTATTTCTAAATCTTCCATTGTGGAGTAAACAAGCATATTAGGAATTACTGGATAAAATCACTTGATATTTCAGCTATACTATTGTACAATTCACTCTTTAAAAAGGCATTATGTGTTGTACCAGCCCGCCAAACTTATAAGAAGTGCTGTTAATTTCTTCGTAAATTAGACCAACGAATAAAGCTATGATAATCAAAAGACCGGATGCCTAATGATGCAGGATCATCTCAAGAGACCGCCATAGTGTTGGTCGCCATATTACGTTTTGCATTGTCTACATTCACAATGAGTACAATGACCACTACTCATCCATTATGGATGTCCATAGCTTTCTATCAGCAGTCATTTTGGAAGTCTATATATAAAAAGGAGAATATAGTATCTATCGAAAACAATAAATGCGCTTATATTTTCAAAATGCAAAAGAGATTCAGCCATTTTGACAGCATCAAAAGACAACTACATCATCAAAATATATTCTACCTAATCACTCGCACAGAACCCCATATGTCCTCATTTAATACGGTGAACACCGATTTTAATAACAATAAGAGAATGGACTACATCACAATACTCGCGGCCCGGGTTTGTGCGCTCCGATGGTTTTCAATCCCATCGAGCTCCGTGTTACCCCTATTCGCTTTCAAACCGAGATGGCGAAGGAAATGAAAAGATTTCTTGGTTATTTTTTTCTTGCTCTCGGTTAGGGATTAGCTACGGAGTTGGAAAGTCTTGGAAGATGAGAGATGGTCATTAATTTATGTGTGATACAGTTTAAATATAACTTGATGTCTGCACATTAAAGATATTTAAGAAAAAATAATGAAAGAGTTTAATTTACTAACTTACAAAAACAACAGTTTTTGGAAGTTTTCTATTTCATAGGTTTGCCTTTGTGTTTATATGTACGTTGTAATTACAGAAGTAGTTTAACCAATTTGGATGCTTTTAACTCTGATATTGTAATATTCATCTTAAATTAACATCGTAATTACCAACATAAATGTGGACGAAACCTCAGGCTAAATCTAGTTTCATATATGATGTAAACGAATTTATAAACAAAATTATAATTTGTGTAAGTTAAAGGTGTGGTAATTTGTCGTTTTGATTCCTACATAAAGCCCAGTCGAAAACAAAGATGGGGTGTTGCCAGGTGGTTGCTGAAACAGTTTTCAGATACAAATTAGACAGAACAATATTAATATTAGACTTAAAACCCTGCAAAGTAATAAACTATGGATATGATTAAATGTGGAATTGTTTTTTGAAGTTCATGACTTGCTGACAAAATTTCTGATAGAGTATTTTAAACTTATCTACCAGATGTCTGCAGATTCAAATTTCACAAGTTACTCAGGCTCAGCGCAATATATTACACATTTAGTTACAGATACTGTGCTAGTAATTACACGAATTCCTTCCCCATCCAAACATGCCTGCTTATCACTACAAAAATATTTAAAAAAGAAATATTATTATTATCAAAACGAAAAAACATGACTGCTAAAAAGTAATGTCCCACTCCTCTTTTTTTTCCAATAGCGGGCGCCATTTTGAAAATTTATATAGCCCATGTTACCACCAGTGATGAATTCAACGACACCTCATGTATCAGAAACCGTACATCCGTTTGGGCTGTAGGGCGTGCAGAAGAAATGAAGATACACACCCACATACAAACAAAGGGTTGAAAACATTACTTTCCTTCTGAAGCAGTCGGGTAAAAATAAAATGTTTTCTCAATACATTTAGTTAATTCTTTACTATTAATATATTATACTATTTATACATAACGTATTCTCATTATATTTAGTTAAGTAAAATTATTAATTAATAGTCAAGTATAATTTTATAATTCGCCTCAATGGCACTGTTGCGTATTTCTGTATTTTTCGGTATCAAGATACAAGCGAAGCTTAGTTCGAGCGCCATCAGCAATTACTGTAACATTTTGTCAAGTATTTGAATTAAATTTAAATTTGAATTTGAGTTACCATAAAATATCCATCGATTATGTACGATCTAACGGTATTTTTATGCTAAATAGAGACTGTAAAATATTTTAAGACCAACACGTGTCGCGTCGGAAACGGCCTGCGTTTAAAACGAGCGCCGACTTTTATATGCAT
Source organism: Hyphantria cunea (assembly GCA_003709505.1). Classification (NCBI taxonomy): domain Eukaryota; kingdom Metazoa; phylum Arthropoda; class Insecta; order Lepidoptera; family Erebidae; genus Hyphantria; species Hyphantria cunea. Next base: position 447,628 of record PKRV01000643.1, read on the forward strand.
GTTATCTGATTTTATAATCGAAAGTTCATAAAAGTCCCCTCGACAATATTGTTAATAATTAACATTAGTTGATAGTTCACTATTCAAGTGAATAAATAACTTTTTATTGTGTACTTCAAAGAGCCTTCAGCATAATTAATTGGAATGGACTCTGAATTTTACTCCATAATTTTTCACGGTTAAAAGTAATACCTAATTTAAATAAAACCAAATGGATAGTTTACCGTTATTTAAAATAAAAATATATTATTCCTTTAAATTGAAAAGTTAAAAACATATGACGGAATTTTTATGTTTACATTTCTAAAAATAAAAACTATAATCTAATTGAGAACTTCCATCTTCACATTGAAAATCAGTTAAAAATGTAAGTACAATATAAGAAATACTCATAATATGTATAATCGTGTATAACTAACGTATGTCATACAAATGTAATGTAAAAATAACAGTTAAAAAACTAAAAAACACACTTTTTATAGAAAACCGAACTAAAAAAATAGAAAATAAGTTTAAATAAAATTAAATTAAGAATAGTGTTAAGTTCAATTGGCCGTCGCCCATGGACACCCGTAACACCAGTGGCGTCACAGGTGCGTCACAGGCCTTGGGGGATGGGGTGGGGGATGAGGGGAAGGGTTGGACTATGGACCTCCGGTACCCTCACTCACTCGGTGAAACACAGCGCAGGCGCTGTTTCACACCGGTTTTCTGTGAAGCCGTGATATCACTCCGGTCGAGCCGGCCCCTGCATGCCGAAGCGTGACTCTCCCACGGGGAAAAGTTTTGTATACCCTTATTCAATGAAAAATGTGGGTATTAAAATAACCACAGACAGTGTTATGCAAAAAGAGGCAAATAAAATTTTTAAAAGAAAGTTATCTTAAAAAAGTTCTTCACATAAAAATTTCAAATTGTAAAATATATTGTTAAAATAGGGTACTTCGGGCCCCTCTTTAACATCAAAATGGTGAAACCATTGTCATTTAAATTTGCCCCGCACATTCCGACATGCTATAGAAAATTTTAATAATAATCATTCTGAATGTTATATGTTCAGTATTTCGGTTTTATGTAAATGTTTATGAAACAGGTCACGCCTTTAGAGATAAAATGTAGGTATGGATAATATGTGTACGATATTTTTCTTGGATAAGTTGGCAGTATACTGTTTTAGATCATTTGCTAAGTTTTGTCTTATGATCTTTAGTGTAGGCCAAATGTGATGTTCAAGTTTAATGTTTGTGCATATTGAAAGGATAAACGAAGACTTGATAACTGAAAAAATGCATGGGGCCCCTATGGACGTGGAAGGGTCGTTGTGGACAGGCTGATTATATGCTGATCAGCTCGGCAGTGTATTGAAGAAGAGCTGGTTAAGAACATCCGTACCAATTGTATCTCCCGTACCTACCCCGGACAGGGATAGTGCGTGACTATCTGTGTTTTTTATATCTGAAATTTCGTGCTTACTTTAATCAACAGTATAGGACTATGAAATTATAATATGTGTCAGTGCGTATAAGGATGCGCAATGTCAGTATGAATTAGATATTGCCTAGCTCATCTCACAAAGCTCTGAAACAATCTCTCCCTATCAGTAATTACCAGACAGTACAGTTTATATAAGCTAAAAACAATATCGGGTCTATCATAATAAACGATTTTATTATGTAAATAAGTGTATATGATAATAAAATATATTTTAATCCCAAACCATTAATACATACACACTTTATGTAGATAGAAGGTTTGAGTAAAAATACAAAAATTTAAACCCTTACAAAGTGCAGCCACTTAATAAACTATCATAATCGTCAACGATACAGTATTCAAAAGTTTTTATCGCCATATTAATATTTATGGCACTTTAAAACACAATAAAAGAACAAAATGCACCCCTTCGCTGAAGGCAAGGGCTCCATTCAAAATATGTATTTTGTATCACTATGACTGATATGACACTTTGAAGGCGTTGCGAATTATTATAGTTTATATATACAAGATTACTTTTACAACCCTAAAATAATAAACACACCTCTATCATGAAGGCGTAAGGGTTCATTTTCAGTTGATAGCTAAAGTTTTTGAAAGAAATATCTTTGTGGTTCATATGTATTATATCTTATTGTATTTTTGACACTTCGCCCCCGCTGCAGTAGGGTGTAACCGGGGGTAGTTTGCACCCTCGTTGATTAGCGTCCTTAATCTATGGGGGATTTTGGATGGTATTATACTAAAGATCGTTCATGAATTATAGAATTGCGCAACAGTTTTATGAAGTGCGTTTTAAGATGGCATAAAAGACCAGACCACTTCTGTTTCGGAAGTTTTACATTACTTGAAACATTCTGTATAGTATTTAGTTTTAATAGAATTTGTCCCTTATGATTTTATTTAGTCTTCTTAAAATAAATACTAATATACTTAAGTTTTATTTTTATTTCATTATGAATTTTTGTTACTAATATAGATGTATTAGGTGAACACCGTCTTTGTGTGTGTGAAATGATTGAAGTGAATAACTTTTTTGATACACGAATCTTCAGTTCCATATACCATCATTAGATTATTTTCTTAAACAAAACTATTGGAAATTATCTTTTCAAATTCTGTAAACATTACCAATTACTGCCTCGTTGGCGCAGTAGTAGCGTACGCGACTGCTGTCCATGAGGTGTCGGGTTCGAATCCTGGGTCGGGCCAAATGTTTGTATGATCTGCAAATATTTGTTTCGGATTTTGGGTGTTTTCTAAGTATAGTATGTATGTATTTACAAAAAAAAGTATATAACGTAATTATATTGGTTGTCTAGTACCTCATAATACAAGCTCTGCTTAGTTTGGGACTAGGTGGCGTTGTTGCGTAAATTATTACTATTATTTTATTGAATTGCGCCATCGCCCATAACACCGTCCAGTTATCCAATAATATTTCGCATGTTTATTTAACATCTTAAACTGTTGGTTAATGAACTGCAACCCTGTTTAAGCCTGTTTCGCAACATGTTCATCACTACAAGTGCAAATAACACGATGTTAAATGTGTAAATGTACAATTATATCTACAAATAAACAACTTGTAATAGTTTAAAGGGATGACATAATATAAAAAGGATTTTAAAGAGGGAAACAAAATATGTAATTGGTTTAAATATAACTAATCATTTAAAACTTTATTAAATTCTTTAAAATGCAGGTTGATCTCTGTGTCACTAATGTCATTTCAGAACTAACGAGGTATAATTTGTTGAACTTAATTTGTGATTAAACTGAAATATACACATCATCATCTTCCTAGCTTTTATCATTTCATAGATTATTTTAATTATTACCTGAAATGCAGTTTTTCCTCGAAGCAACTGGCTTCTGAACTCCACTCTCCTGAAGGTGAACTGAATACGAAGATTGAACTAGTTGTCAGTATATTTGAGGGCAATTATATCATAATAACGATTGCCATAGATGACCACGGCAATCGGGACTGACGGACGTCGTTAATTGCATAGCAATCTGTCACAGAGATCTAGCTGTATTATAGGGACTGTAATGGGTCCTAAATATTTAAGTTTTAAAAAGGAAAATTTGATATGGACCAACGCATATATTTTTTTACGTGTTTTATTTACTATACAGGGACAAACAAGTAAATAGGACAGTCATTAAAAACCTTGTTAAATGTACAATAAAAATAATGGATTTTAATATTTATAAACCAGACAAAGCTTACAAACATGACCCGTGAAGTAACACCATAGGATCTAGGCTACTGAACCTATTTAATTTACCTATTTTGCCATTTAACATTGACACGTTAAATGGCTGCCAGTCTTTTAAGTACACTACCTTAGGCGAGGATTCGGACTTACGTGTAAATATTGCTTTTTTTTTTAACAATTAGTCTTTAGTCTTATTTAAATTTAATTATATAATTAAATGTTATTTTATAATATAATAATTACGTAATAAATAATTTATTTTAATGAATCAGGCTGTATAATTCTTGTCAATTTTTTTTCCTTAATCGGGTTCTAGTAATTAAAACTTTTTATATACTAGAACCCGATTAAGTTATAATCATTATAGTTATATCGTGTAGGTAAAACTCGAACGTTTTTAATAGGTACAAAACTTTTCAATTTCATAATTAATTCATTATTTTTTATCTTTATATTATCTTTATGTAAAATTTTACTAGAATATGTGTCTACGTATGTTTGTTCGAGTCATCATCATCAGTACAAAATAATAAGTAGTGTTGTTAGAGCGACAAGTGCAGACCTGCTCAATTTATTAGCTGTTACTACTTATACCTACTATCTTATCAAAATCTATCTAGGTACCTAGGAATATAAGCTATATCCCCTACGTTCAACTAATGACCATTATTTTTTGGTCTAATTTTTAAAGTTCAAGTTCTACATTAATTTTGAAAAGACATATATATTCATATAATGTAAGTGAGGTCAAAATTATAGTCCCCAAAATTTATGCGTCTTTGTTTACCCCTGGGGAGTAAGAAAGTTAATGTATATATGTGATTAGTAGACAAAGTACAACACGGATAATGATAATATATGGTGTTGAGTTCTTAGTATTTTCTAGATACGTTATACACGGTACGCTGGTCAAACTTTTTAATGTCATTGAGCAGACATTGAACTGAATTTTTAACCTTATTAATTACAAGTCTAATGTTTTAAACATTACGTTACTCTCGTTAAAATGCCTATATGTAATAAGAAGAATTTGAAAATCCAATTGTTGATACAAAATTTTTTTTAGTGATACTGAATTTATATTGTCTAGCTCGGCAAAAGAAACTAAGACTTTCAGATTTATATAATTTTACTGATAAGCACGTGCTTCTTCTGAGGAACGGCCAATTTTGTCCTACGTAATATGCCCTCTTAGTAGCCTTTTACGACACCCTTTGAAGGAAAAGGAATGGTGAGACTCCACATTCTGAAATCGCACCTCACGGACAAACAGTTATATACAAAAACATATGGTCCCGGAAAAATCTAACTTATACATAGATATAGGCGGCTATAACCTAGGCGGGCGACGTCATGCAGTTCAGAGACGGAAGTTACGTCACGGCACAATGGATGGGCGCCGCATCCGCCGCCGCTTCCGCCAGAACTAATGTCGCGGATATATCCGAATGCAATTTAGCACTGCTTCGGAAAATATTGCGGTTAATGACTTTGCTTCGGTATTATTGGCAATTATCACGAAACTCTTCGTAGTTATTTTAGGTAATTTAGAATGTATATATAGTAGTTATTTCAACAAAAGTTATTTACTCAACCAAAAGTCATATTATCATTAAGTTAAACTGTAGTGTCTTATTTCCTTAATTATGAAATTGAAAAGTTTTGTACCTATTAATCTTGACCCTTCTATCATTAATGTAAAACTCGCAAAATAATCTCACAATACTGTCTCCACAAATCACTGTCACTTACACACACACTAACACTCACACTGACACACATTAACACTTACACTGACTAACACTAACACACACTCCTACACGCGCACATATTCATTACTGCTTAGTCATAAGTTGATTGTTTGTCTGTTAGAGACTTTGTCTATTTCAGGCACCAGTCTTTCACAAAGGTGGAATCCGGAAGTCAAGTACTACTGTACCTACTATTAAGCTATATATTTGTTAAAGAGAATAAAGCTAATTATTATACTCAACTGTCTACCACATAAATTATGATTAAATGATTTTAACCATACTTCATTTAAAAGAACCATAGAATATCTGTGACTATTCTTCTTAACAAAAAGGCCGTTTCGACACAGCTATCGTAAAACTCTCGTGTTAATGCGAAATTGTAAAAACCGCCAATTTGTTACGCACCGACTGTATTCGTACTCAGATGAACAAGTGCAACAATAAACTCATTACGAACTATTCAATATACTCTATTATAACGGCAATAAGGTTGAGAATAAATTAGAGAATTCCTTGATTTTACACAGTGTATGAATTTAAAAATAATAATACGTCATCGTTCGGTCCCTCTGTCTTTTGGAAGCAGCGTTGCGAGAGGCACGTTACGGTCGTATGTTGATTTTGATGGGTAGGCGGCTGGGTTTCAACGACACGTTATTCAATACGACACGAGAAAATAATCGTTTAAAAAATTGAAGTTAAAGTTTAACCTAGATTGTTATAAAGAATAGTTATCTTTAAACATAAAGAATTAAAGCTAATTGAATGGGTCCAAAGTTTGTATTTTTAGAAATTGCGTTTCTCTGTTTAGATACCTTCAGATATAGAAGTCATTTCGTAAATAATCAGTCGTATTATTTGTTTATAAATTTTAACTCAGCAAGTTAAAGGAAATTGATTAAACATATTGTCAGTATTAAATCAAAACTACGCAAAACAAATTAAAGTATAGTTTTTATACTATTCGTAATATTTTATAATTCCAATTCCAAATTTTTATTCTGCTTTTCACCATTCACATTGGAGCAAAAGTCGTTGTATAATGGACACAGACAACAAACCCAATGGCTACATTCGCGCGTGAATTTAAATCTCGCCTCGGGTGTTAGGACTCGGTGATTTGTGGTTATTTACCTCGGTTGTTAAGTTTCCATTTTCGGTAACAACTCGTGCGGAAGCTGCGACGATTTCGATACGAATTTCGTTTTTAATTTTCCAGAATAGGAACGCGAATGTATTGTGTGTGGCTAAATAATAGATGCATATTACACACGTTCGTGGATCCGAATTTGTGTGTATTGTTCGAAATTTAAATTTTTACTTTTTTGATTTTTTTAGCTTCAGTGGGTACTTTGTTGTGTGTTCAATAACATTTTGCAGTAAACCTATTTGGAATATTATTTTTTTTATATTAATATTTGAAACAAAAGCTCTTTGCCCTTTGTGGCGGAGGAGTGTAAAAACCTCAATAAAAATTTGATGCGTTGATCTCTGGGTATCTTAGTCAACAACCTCTTTTGTATATATAGATTACGAAATCAATTTCATGGATAACTTACTTTACATCAGGTGAAATACACACTCCCACCTAACTTTTCATTTCTTAAAAGAATGGACGTAATAGTAGCATTTGGAATTTTCTGTTTTTAAAACCCTTTATATTATATTGAAATAGACTTATTATTATATAACATAATTTTCAATTAGATGTTTATTCAAAAATATTTTAAAACTTTAAAAATTTTGCACGACAGCCATATTCTTATTCTAAAATTCGATTATCTTAAACCTTATTAATTATAACCCCTCAAAATTCAAATTCAAATACGTAATCTAATCAAGAAAATCGTGAATTTCGAAGCAAGAAAATCTGTGGAATTTTCCCTCAACGAGGCAAAAACCCTTTTGTCCAAACAAGGCGGGTGGTACGAGCAAATGTCACCAAGTGAAAGGCTGTGACATCCTCATTGAAAATTCAGTTGGTACCCGCTCTAAGCCTACGCACTAGGACGAAAAAACGATGTGTTTTTTTCAGATTAAAACAAAATAGATGGCCCCTTAAATATGCGTCACAGGTGTTGCCAACATTGAATCCTACTACATAGAACATACAGTATGCTTCATAAATCGATATATGTTAAATTATCATAATTATGTTAATAATAAAAATACTGGCTACTTAACATAAGCTCTTAGAGTCACTAAGCCCTGAATACAAATAAGTAGGCAGTAAAATTTGCAGTTATTGTTAAAGTTGTTGTGTAAAGGGGATCTGACAGGTGATTTCCTTAGATGAATGTATGTATTAGACGTATTTGTTTTAAGCCTATGTTCGTAAGGGGTTACGATATGATGCAATACGAATTAAGCATAGTTCAGCCATAAGTAAACAAAAATTTTACCAGCTTTCAAATAAAAAAAGAATCATCAAAATCGGTTAACCCAGTCTCGAAAGTTCTGGGGTAACAAACATAAAAAAATTCAGTCGAATTGAGATCCTCCTCTTTTGAAATCGGCTTAAAATATTATCATTCAATTTCATAAATGACGTCGTACCAAGCAGGCGTCTAAACAAGACAAGTTATATACATATTTAAAGATCTTTTTTTTTAATTTGTTTATCATATAGAAAATATAACAAATAAGGTTTACACATACGTATTAGAAAAAATCTATGCGGTTTGTAGACAATGCTCACTGTTAGTTTTTGTAGCTAAATAATTTTCGTGTAGATTACGATTTTTTTAGATATGGGATTTATATTTATATTTTTCATATTCGGTAGGTAAACGCGATGTTAGTGCGTTATTAAGCCTATTTATATATGGAGTACCATGCGAGTACTATTCTTTGGAACAAATATGCAGGCTTGACTGGTGTGGTACCATGGTATCACAGAAAGAAATCTATAAAACAATTCTGTCCTTGCTCATTTTAAGTTCTGACCTCAAAATAACTTAATGATAGAAATACAAAATTTTTTTCTTTCAAAACGCAGCGGTTTCAGTAGCTAGTGCTTACATAAGTTAAATTTGCATAGCGCGCCCCAAGGAGCCGGTAGACTTTAAATCTAGTAAATTTACTAAATCTAGCCTTGAACAGATTCAACGATGGTCGCAGACAGCACTCGATGCCAAAGATTAAGTTTCTTTATAAAAGTTCTCTTGGAGTTTTATATTTTGTGTCTTTGTCAAAAACTTGATGAAGTTCCCATATTTCATATTACAACACAATGTACCCACCGTACTACAGAACAGATTTTCTTTTATACTAATTTTGCAGCAATCGGTAAAGTAGTAAAATTTTTGAGAAATAAACATATTCATTTACGTTTTTTAAAAGTGGTCAGCACATTTTAAAAACGAAAATGTATAACAGGAATGATATCAAAATAATAATATCATATGTGTATCTGTCTATCTGCAAACAATAGCAAGATCTTCTTGAAGACTATATTTAAATTCAATATCAATTTTTAGTTTCATGGATCTTACACCGAAGTTTTGTGTAATTGCTTGCAATGCCAGAGGTGTCGCGAGCAGGTTGTGGTATCAACTGTCCTGTAGACAAAGACAACCAGCAAGCTTTGCACTTAGCAAGTATCCTTGTATGATATCCTGTACTGTAAATAAATACTCTACAGATCCTTAAAAAGATAAGCAAGGATTTGTAGTGTATTAATTTCCACGGTTATAACTATAGTACATGAATGACCGAGGTTTTGCTCGGTACATGTTATGGTTAATTTTCTAAAAAATAATCCTAACTAGATTGACTTATCACCCCAAAACCCCCTGCCTACTAAATACCATGAAAACCTTTGGAGCTTTTTCCAATATCCAAATTTATATACAATGTATACAAGAATTACTCTTTGAAAGTATTTTAAAGCATATGCTTTGCCGCTGCAAAGTGAACTAAAATATCTACCCAAAAGTTACTGCCTTCTACTCTAATGTGCTACACCCATTTTAAAACTTTTATCAAAATTAAAGCATGTAAGCTTTTACGTATCATAAAAAAACCTCGATCAGCACAAAAACAAGACTATGAAACATCAATAGATAAATTTATAACTTTATTTAATCAATTATTATTTTAAACTAACCAAAATTGGCAAATCTATGTCCAACTGTGAATGTAACCTATTTTATTTTAAAGCACCTCTATTATACATGGCTTAAGAAAACCCCATTTATCTCAGAACTATTACAAAGTCTATGACTCCTGATGTAGTTCTTTGTAGTCCTTTCAATGTTGTTTCATCTATATTTGCACTGTGCGGCTGCAGGCAAATTGATTCCTGAATTCGATTTGTATTTGACGAGACCGCTACACCAATATTGTTCTGTTAAAATGTTTCGAATTTTCAATATAAAGCCATGCACTTTTCTGTTTTGATTCATAAATGAAATAAAACTGGTTTATCTTCATAAATTTTGCTGTTTAGTTAGTAATAATTTCAGTTTTGTTCTTAAGCTGCATGATTGCCTTCATTTCCCCATTCATCTGTTTAAGGAATAACTATCTCCTTCCTCCTTTTTTTTCCCTTTTTGAACATTATTTCTTTATAATAATATTCGACATACCTAAAGTACCGGATGACAACAATAGGCTTGTCTTCTATTACGTGTGTGTATTCTGAACAAAATATGTATTTCGCTTTCAATTCGATTCTTTCTATTTCTTATTGGGCATACGATTATTACATATACTATTATTTTATTGTATATGTGCGGTCAAAGATCGAATATTGCCCGTGTTAGCCCGGAGCTGAATTTAAGGTAACTATGGTCCACGCACATTGCGCGTGGTGCTACTGGTGATGGGCTGGGGGTTTAAGTACAAGATACAATTAAGAAGTATTTCAACTACACAGTATTAGATCAAGAATTAATTTCACTTGGCGAACCGTCATAATGTCCTCCAAGCCAAGAATTATATCACGAGCGGGGATAGTTTGATTTTACAATGTCCTCGCAACGATTTTAGTTCACAATTGTAATCTACACAAATATATCACCACGCGCCGGCTAGCTAACAATTGAGCGCGAGCTATATTCGTTAATCAAAACGCGACGCTAATTTTCAATTCAAAATGACTCGTCACCGAGTCCAAGTTTCAAGACACAAGATACAGTTCAAGTGTCACAGACGAAACATTAAACTTCATGCCATAGACAAACAGGACGATGTTACAGGAAACAAATTGGGATGATACCTGCATATTTTACACACAGTATGATTTCAAATCTACTACAATGCTACGTAAAACACAACTAGTCAAATAATGAGAGAAGGTAATACAAAAGAAGATCGAAGCCTGAATTGATGCTTCTGAGATGATGATTGTCACATCTCAGCCGAAAGACATCTACAGCTGGACGTAGGCAAGGCTTATATTAGAATAATTCTTTATATTTAATAATAAGAAAATTTTTTGCTATGTAACTTATCAACCACGTTGAGAAAAAATGAAGATTGTTTTTTCTTTTTTTTATAGAATAGGGGGCAAACAAGCATACATATTGCATGATAGTATTTACCGCCCCCATTGACACTCGCAACAGTAAAGGCGTCACAAGTGCGTTGCCGGCCATTGGGGGATGGGAACTTGATGTGGGTAGGGATTGGGATATGGGCACTTCGGTAGCACTCGGTGAAACACAGCGTGAACGATGTTTCACACCAGTTTTCTGTGTAGCCGTATCACTCCGGGCGAATCAGCCCATTCATACCGAAGCGTAGCTATCCCACACTGGATATACCACTAAGCGACCTACTTTAAATAAGTACAATTACGTTTATACGGTATTTTTCTTCATTATTTACTGTTTAATGTCTTATTAAGAGTTCCGCGATTTTTAGCATTCAAAAGAGCACTTTGATAACTTTGCGTATCACGTAGAGATACAAATTAATTTGTATGTTTTTCATACTGTTTTATCATGAAAATATATTCAATAACCTCCGAAGTGCAAAGAAAAAGCATCCTTATTTGTTGATGGCTAAAGACGAATATTTGTTACTAAAGATAGAGTAAGTTATGTTATCTAATGGAAGGCTTGTACCGTTTGAGTCACGGAGTGCCTCTCATATCAAAAGCTTGTTGTTTTTAAATAACAAAGAAATGTTTGTAACGTGTGTGATTTCTTTTTGAATTTTAATTTTACATTCATTTTTATTATTTTGAAATGTTATGCTTTGATCTTGACAGTCGTTATTATGAGACATGGGATCGTTTTGATGTTTTGTTTTGGATGTTTTTGTATCCGGTTAATTGCAAAATATAATGTTATATTTTTGATGATTTAAGTTATATTCAGAATAAAGTGAACCTTTACAAGAACAACGGGTAACAACGTGGTGCGAAGCTAGTCCAAAAAAGTAGCTTAAAGCCGGCCATACATGAAACGGTATGCTTGCGCAAACTAAGACTTGTGCAAATACCTATATTTCGGAGGTGACCACAAACGGGTCAAGCATATCTGCACAAATATCATTTTAAACTTCGAAATTTTTAAAGAACTACAACTAAATAGTTTACACAATTATGTGCCAACATACGTGACAGTATACTTGCTACAGTATACTGTAACGTGTATGGCAGCCTAAAGTTGCTACGTAAATCATCAGTTATCTGTAAGTGTGGGTCAAAATCGGTCCATCTGTTCTTCAGATTATCTGGAACAAACTGACAGACAGACTAGAAATTTCAAAAATTGATTTGTTTATTAATTACCGTGTGTAATATGGTTTATAAAGTACGTTATATATGTGTTGTTTGTGTACGTTATGTAGTAAAATTTAAAAAAAAACATTTTTTTTTAATTGAATTGAATTTAATGGATTGTGGAGACACAAAATAAGGATTAGAAGGAAAAGAAAGCAACCAAGAACAAACATTAAACAACAACCCATAATGTCCCACTGCTGGGCTCGGGTCTCCTCTCAGGAGAGGGTTAAGGCCATACGTCCCCACGCTGGCCAAGTGCGGGTTGGGGACTGGCAAGAATACGTTGTGGCTACGTAAATCTTGCCGTTGGATGTTTTTAAGCCGCCCGAAGGCCTCCAACTAAGCTTCACGACTGTTATCGTATGATAACAACCGGGACCGACTGCTTAACGTGACCTCCGAATCACGGAGACGCTCATGGTAACATGCCACCAGCGGTCACCCATCCAGGTACTGACCGCGCCATCGTTGCTTACCCTCGATGATTGTTTCTAATCACCGAGTGCAACTGGGCTATGAGCGCCTACTTAGAACAAACATTGTGTAGAACAAAATATTTCTGAACATACGAGTACTATTCAGTGCCTGCGTACCCGGTACAAAATTACAAAAATACTTACATGACTAACTGTATGTTAGATACATATAAAACTGATCCATGCGACTTCATCTACCTAACCTAACCGACTTCAAGAAAGGAGGAGGTAATCGATACGAAATTTTTTTTATGTGTTTTCTCATAACTTTTACTCGGTGAACCGGTTTCTTTATGTGGCTGGTGCTTCCCGTGTGGTCCAATTTCAACTTGGTCCTTGGAGTCGGTTTTTTTTTGTTATAATTTGTGATTATTTAAATCATGCCCCGAAGCCAAGTTCTTCGCGTTCAAGCGTTCTTCTTTCTGCAATCGTTAACGCCTAAATTTTTGTGTGTACGAGTTTGCACCGCTTGCTACTTGGCTAGGAGGGCTATTTTAGTAACGCCTGTAAAATACAAATTTTAAAAAAGAAACGTGTGAATTGGTTTTGTAGTTTCTGTGTTCATCGTGAGCAACAACGTGACAAGAGAATTATAAATAATAGAAAAGATAGATAACTGCATCGGTGGCGCAAGTGGTAACGTAAGCGATTGCTCTGTTTGAGGTCTCGGGTTCGATTCCCCGGTTGGACCAAATATTTGTATGATCTGCAAAAGTTTGTTTTGGAGTTGGGGTGTATTCTATGTATAATATCTATGTATTTACAAGAAATAAGTATATATGTATTTATATCAGTTATCCCAGTACCTATAACACAAGCTCTGCTTAGCTTAGGACTGGATGGCGATGTGTGTTAGATGTGCGAAAATATTTCTTAATATCAAATTAATTTTCCATCCCTTTCTATGATCGAAATAAATCTTCGTAAAAAAATTACATCCAACAATACGGCAAATAGCCACCACTTGCCTCAGGGACAATCAGACGACAAACAAGATCAAAATAAAAATCAAATTAACAAGACGCATTTATTGCATAAAGGGGCTACAGGGCAGCCTACCCCCGTAGCTTATTGCGTTACCGTCGGGAGGGTAGCTATTAATTATAATCGTCTATATTTTCGTCTTTTTTCCGTATTTATTTAATTATAAAATTTTAATTATAAACTTATATCTATCTTATTATAAACTATTATAAACGAAATTAATCAGAAGAAAATCTGGAGGACTTGGAAATAGTCATCCAGATTTTCTTCTGATTAATTTCGTTGCGGGTTGTCCGTAAATTTGTTGTTAATTTGTTGTACGTACACACCGGTGTCCTCGGTGTGTACGTAGGTCACTGCTGTTGATCCTGGTGAACTGGAGTTACAGTTGTGGGCCTGTGGGCGGGATTAGACCCTATAAAAAAATAACAAGACTTATCTTTTGTACTAGCTGAGCCTCTCGGTATTACCAGCGGTTGTTGTATTGCGGGGAGAAGATAATATAAAGAATACAGTAGCCTTGGTTACTCTTCTTATCATCAGCTATAGCTATACAGTGTAGATCCTGTCCTAAAATCTGTCCAGCCATTCCAGAAATTAGCCAGTACAAACAGATAGGCAGACAGAAATAAAAAGTAATAAATATTTTCAAGGAAGTATCGTTAACAAACAAACAAACTACAACCCATAATGTCCCACTGCTGGGCTCGGGTCTCCTCTCAGGAGAGGGTTAAGGCCATACGTCCCCACGCTGGCCTAGTGCGGGTTGGGGACTGGCAAGAATACGTTGTGGCTACGTAAATCTTGCCGTTGGATGTTTTTAAGCCGCCCGAAGGCCTCCAACTAAGCTTCACGACTGTTATCGTATGATAAGAACCGGGACCGACTGCTTAACGTGACCTCCGAATCACGGAGACGCTCATGGTAACATGCCACCAGCGGTCACCCATCCAGGTACTGACCACGCCATCGTTGCTTACCCTCGATGATGGTTTCTAATCACCGAGTGAAACTGGGCTATGAGCGCCCGGAAGTATCGTAAAAACTATATATACATAAGCAGCCTTGCATTGGTTACAAGGCTGCTTTTATTTATACGAATTGTTTCACCTTTTTTCCTAGATCATATTAATTTGGATTTACCTTGTTACTAAACAAGAGTGACATCATGTGACAACAACAAAGAAATAAATTATAGTTAACATATTACAAAATTATTGAAATATAATTAGAAACCTAACTGTTGATATGAAATGATAGTACGGAGATATATAAAAATTAAACAATAGTACAAGTAACGCCATCTACAATAATTAAATTTAAACTAATTCTCAAACTGCTTTTAAAGTAACTTTCGTAACTGAATCTCAATATAATTAGGTAGATAGTAGGTACATATTTAAAAATAAACTCATTATTCCATAGGTCACAGCACCACTCGTGAACCGATCGACCAATTTCGGTCCTTATTTTAGTATTGGATAGCCCATTTATCTACGTACGTCATAGTCTATAAAATATCACGCTGAGACAAATAGGAGTCGAGCATCAATAAAAAATGTTGCTTGAAAATATATGACTTCAGAGGCGCTTTAATACTTTTTCTTTGAAAGTCTCAACTGGTCTGGTCTCCGATTAAATAGGAATAGTCTGGGAGATAAAATAAGGGCAATAATAATATATTTAAAGCAAAAATAAAGGTTTACAACATTATCACATTATATCAAACATTTTCAATGATAACTATTATAAAACAAAATAAGGAACATTCCAAATGTGAAACCTTATCACTTGTATTTAAACAATGTATCATAGGTGCCACTGTGCCAGCGCCCTCCATCATTCTTGGATAGTTCCCTAGTACATGTGGTAGCAAATACTACCTAATAAGTTGGTTATTTACATCACAATATTAAATTTAGTAATTTAATATTCTGATGTAAAGTTTTCCTTATATCAAAATTTCAAGCATTTATTGCAGTTATGTTTTTCTGCAGGTAAAATGAGTATGAATATGAATATTTTTTTATGTAATAGGGGGCAAACGAGCAGACGTATCGCCTGATGGTAAGCGATTACCGCCGCCCATGGACACCCGCAACACCCAAGGCGTCACAAGTGCGTTTCCGGTCTTGGGGGATGGGGAGGGGGATGAGGGAAAGGGTTGGATTATGGGCCTCCGGTATCCTCACTCGGTCGGTGAAACACAGCGCAGGCGCTGTTTCACACAGGTTTTCTGTAAGGCCGTTGTATCACTCCAGTTGAGCTGACCCATATATGCCGAATCGTGGCTCTCCCACGGTTAAATAGTTTAGAGCTGTTTGTGTATAATCATCATCAGCAACCCATAATGTCACACTGCTGGGCTCGGGTCTTCTCTCAGGAGAGGGTTAAGGCTATACATGTTTGTGTAATAATAAGTATATATATGATAGTGTAAAATGCCATACAAAGATGTGTATGTGTGGTTTGGTAATATAATATTAAGGTGTATATGCACAAAAAACAAGCTAAAAGTCAAGATATAGTTTTTAATAGATTTTCGGTTTCCTGATAATCCAAATTCGGAAGCCAGCTTTCCAAAGACTTTTTGCATTACCTCACTGTCAATGGACAAGTTCAAACAGCCCTATTGAGACTTACCATTACGTACATATGAAAACCGCACATATTTGCGTAACGTGGTCTGGAGCCCAAAAAGATGTCTTAAAATCAATACCGACCATTATTCAAGTAGTAGTTTTGTCGGATATCTTCGAGGTTTACCTGTTTACCGAGGTTTACCAGTCAGCAAAATATGGACATTAATAGGCCTTTGCCTACCCCTTCAGTGGTTAAAGACATGAGTATAATACGGAAAATTAGACTGCTGTGAAATAAGTATGCTGAATAGACAGCTATGTACGTTCAATTCAAGTTTTGGCAGTAAATATAAGAATCAGTGATGACTGCAACCAATTTTAAAACATCATTGACTGCAACAATTTACTACAGTTGTTTTAGAAATGGTCTCTACGTCAACATGTATCCGTATTTGGTTCTCTTATTGCAGAGTTCTATTTGGATTTTATTCAATTTTTTGTTCAAAAATATCCAAAATATTATTTAATTTCTTTCGATATAGGAATTAACGGCATGAACAGCCACGATTTTATACTAATTGGTAGTATTACCATTATATTATAATATTTACGTTAAATTTAAAACCCACACAAATAAGCCGCACGTATATAAGTTATAAATTGGTTATGACAAATATTTGAATCAAAACAATAAAGTTATTACTACCACTGACGAAATAAAGTATTAAGTGTAAGTAAGTAAGTAGTGAGTATTCGTGTAATATTGTGTCATTGTTACTACACAAACTGCAAGAAACCGTCGAAATTTTGACAAAACCGTCATAGTTTTCAATTTCTCAAATAAATATTGTAGGCACATATCTGTACCTACAATATTTATTTGAGAAATTGAAAAAAATAACGGTACAATAACAATAACGGTACCTACATTATCATGTAGGTAGGTTGTATTTTTATTATATTTATTTAGATATCTGCAGTACTTCAAAATTGACTAGCATTCCGTTTACTGACTTCAAAAAAGGAGGTTCTCAATTCTGCGATGTTTTGTATGTTTGACGTACAGATCGCTGTATCTGCAATTTAAAAACTGCTTAGGAAAATTATCCTTATATTATTATAAGATTTCAAATTAAAAAAAAAAACAATCTCTGAAAGCATAAAAGCAGGAAATGAAAAATACAGTTTGATAGTTAGATTGTTTTAAAGGTTACTTATTTCCTTTCCATTCTGAACCAAACACAATAAGCTCTTTAAATATAGCTTAATCTCTGCGACAGATAACGAAGAACCGACGACGTAGCTTTGAACAAGGAGATCGTTTTTTGTTTTTTCGAAAGACGGTCCCCATTTCATCTCATCCACATTTTTTATATTTTTTATCTTTATTTTCATCACAACGAAGGCTTAAGATTAGAAGACTTTCAACACTTGATATTGGCAGAAATAGCTGATTAACTGGTTGCCATTTTATCAAAATAAGAAGAAGAACTTTGGACAAGCGATTTCATATTAAATCATTTATATTCTCATTCTTTCCGTGTCAGTTTTATTAGCGTTATATATACTCGTATCACGTTGTTGCTCACAATACATTTGGAAACCATGTAACAAGTTTTCACGTTTTTTGAGTTTGTGTTCTGCTGGCGTGCATAAAATAGTGCAGTTAACATCACACATAGGCTATTAGGAGTTAAGCATGATTGAAAAGAGACCCAGGAGACGTTTCATTTAGCTAGTACCCCATAAATCTTGAAAATCACACCTAAAAATGTACGACGTAAGCTTTAAAATTACAGTAGTGACAACTGTCATAAACACCAAATTATATTTTAAGGGCTATAAGCAAAATTGGTGAAGTTCCATCGAATATCCCCTGAAATCAATGCCTCAAGCATTTGTCAGATTTAATAAGTAATCGAAACAAATCCCCTCCTAAGTCCATCATCAAAAAACGTAACGAAGTTTGAGTCGCGAACCACAACGCCGATTGCATTACCGAAAATGCATTGTGCTCCCATTGAAATATAATGAATTTATACAGAAATTTGATGGTTTATGGACAGTCTATACATAGATACCACGAAACTAGAACGGGCAACTACGATAGTCTTTTAAAATTGTTGTGCCTATTAATAGATAATACACAAGTCTGGTATATACAAGAAGGAAATTGAACACTCATGGCACACAGTGTGGGACGCTGTGCATTTATTCTGAATTAGCCGTGATCAATCGGCCATCGTTTCCATGGCAGATAATTAAGGTAAGAACTTCAACAAACGAACAACAAAAACGGTTTACTTGGTTTAGAATATTAATTGTTTCGCAAGCTTAAGTAGTTTTTATTCGTTTTCAGGATAATGTGAATCTGGTTTTGGTGTTTTAGAAAATGTATATCTCAGATATATTTATTTTAGAGAAGCATTATTCAACAGTCTAAAAAAAAGTAGTAAAAATATTTATATACCTGTGGTTTGCCGTCTTGCTACGAGATATTGTCGTGTACCCGATTTCATTTGATTCATGTGTGTGCCTTCGCTCTGTTTATTTCTTCCTCTCCTTAATTTTTCATCCTTGCACTTAATGTTAAACTTACATTACTGTTCATTTTTGATAGCTTTTAATTATTTTAAAAAATGTATTTGAATATTCTTTGGTATACAAAACCATAAACAATGACCCGAATATAAACGAATATACGAAAAACGAAATAAACGATTAGGAAAAACGGGGAATATATTAGAGATATACTTATAATCTATCAATAGTTCTTCCAGCAGTTGAACACAGATCCAGTCCACTCCACAGTGGGTGGTAAGGGGAGGGAAAGACAATGTGGAACTAGCTGTAGTAATCAGTTTAGCGAACAATTTGCGTCTCCAGCGATGCGTGGTATATGCCAGCGTAATCTGGACCTCTCTACCCCACGACCAGACCCCTTCCATCTGCATAGTATTGTTTTTAAACTGGCGTGTGCGATTGATTTTTGCAATAGCATTTGTTGTGAAAGGATTTCTGTGTTGTAGGATTTTAGTTCTGATATTTAAATAGCGATGGGTTGTGTACAAAAGTGCAAAATTTTTAGTTGGAAGCACATTTTATCACATCGACAGCCCTGAATAGTCTATTACTGGACCTATCCTTAGGAAGATTATTTATTCATATATTCACTATAAAATAAAACTTTAGTAAATAGATAGTTATGATTAGGTACCTATCCGTTTATCTTACATGTCGATTGGAAAAACGAAGTTTATGTCAAACATCTATGGTTCTAAATCAGATAATAACATGTGAAATTGATTTTTATGCAGATAATTTTAAATAAATACGATTCTTGTAACTGTACATAAAGTAAAAGTACATGTAACAAGAGCTCATGTGACCTAATTGTTTAATTGTACCTTTCGAATCTCGTCTAAGAAAGATGACTTGGTTACAAAGCGAAACAAAATATTTTAGGTATTGTATTTCTTGTAGTTTCTTGTTTAACAATGTCAGCTGAAGTTAAAGGCTACCTAACTTTATGACAGAGCCTATTTCATACAGAAGATATTGGTTTGAAACACTTACTTATTTATTCACATCTATCAATTCACAATCTGCTAACTAGGCATAAAGGCAGCTCAATTCCAAAATACTACCAATCTATACGGCTATTAGATCACACACGTCGACTCTCTCTTGTAATGCGGAATCGACGACTTTACAAACCCACAACCATTAGACTTGAAGTCGTGTGTATGAGCTTTATGCGCACTTAAAGTTTCGCAGTCTCAGTCTTAACCAATCACTATCTCTGTAAGGAGAAGATATTAATTATTCCCCATAAGTGTCAGACACATTACATGAGGCATTACAGACTAAGCATTGTCATACCTCATTACAGAATAATACTTGATTGAGACATCAGTGTTGCTCGCGCGCATGGTTGTGACCAATCGCACTGATCCTTGGCACGTGGCGTCCACGTGCGGCGCGACTGTAGCGCGACTGTCGCTGACGGGAGTTCGTTCATTACACAATTATATCAGTTTTACTGCTTATTGGAGAAATTGTTGTGAAATTGTTGCCATTTTGTGTGAATGTACCCAACATGGGATTTGTTATACTAAATGATTTTGAGTTCATGACCTTATTTTGAAAGATAATCCTGTGGGTTGTTGATATTTTGGATAGGACACTGCACGGGAGACGTAACATTACAATTATGTTCAGACTTTAGCCTTTCGACTATGGAAATGCCTACATTATTTTCAGAAAATGCCGTAGTTTATTACAATTAAATCGATAGGTTTCTGAACCCTGTATATACAATAGGCATATGGGCACTATTTGAACCTTTATAAATCTCGTATATATTAAGCCTTCTTTACCTTTCTCTTCTCAGCTGATAAACATACCCTGGTAGACAGCAAGCCTCCCAAGGGTCGCAATAACAACGCAACACCCCCAGTACCGGAACGATAGTAACAGGAAACTGCAAGCAAAATTTGGTTCGCTTCTACATATACTAATCTATCTACTAATTCGTGCCCGCGGCTCTGCCTGATCTCAATTATCGCTGTAAAAAGAAGCCTATGTCCTTGATCAACAATCAAAGTATCTAGATGCCAAATTCCATTAATATAGGTGTAACGGTTTACCCGTAAAAGCGTGATAGCCATACAGACAGAGTTACTCTCGAATTTATACCATTGGTGTGAATTAAAGGCCTATAATTCTTCATTATTATTTTACTTGAAGAATCAATACTTACAAATGATGTTTTTTTTTTCTTTACTCTTTAATCTTCAAAATTATGTTTATTATTTGGTCCCAAGCTGAATCAGTGCTTGGTGCGTGAATCTCTTCAGGCGTCACTTTAGATACCATATCATCATCATCATCATCAGCCTATCGCAGTCCACTGCTGGACATAGGCCTTTCCAATTTCACGCCACTTAGTTCGATCTATGGCTTCTCGCATCCAGCTCCTGCACCCCCCTCCATGAGTAAGCAACAGATACCATATATGTATATAAAACTTTCACGTACATTACATTTCTAAAAATCCCCTTCAAGTATCCTTCTGTATAAATTGAAGATTACACTAGAAGAAATAAAGTGAAATTGAGATAGTTATATATCGGTCAACTAATCAGATTTCGTTTTCACTAATAGGATTAATATTCTAATTCTTACAATAGAAATCAAGATGTCAGTAGCAACAATAATTTTATTATACGTGTGAAATATCAAATAATGTCGGCACGCGGCCTTTAATGGGTTAATATGTGTATTAACGGACAAAGAGCATAAAAAACCCTGCGCATGCATGGTGACATTGATATCATAATCAAAATATGAAATAATATTTCTGGGGTCGATTGTACCCTTGAGAGGGATTACTAGACGCCCCACAATTACTTTGTTTGTTTTTAATGATATTTTATGAAATTGATAGTTTATTGTGTGATTCTGTTATGGGATTACAAATGTGTTTGTTTTTATTTATAACTTCTTTGAGACAGTTTATTTTATAAGGAATATTTTATTGTAATAGTTTGTAATAATTAGTTTCTAAAATTAATTTGATTGTAATATAAAAAGTCAAAGGCGATAAAGCATTTTAACCTTTGTAGAATTTTGTACATATATAATTATGACATAGTTATAAGTTCTAAATAACATTAGATACAAATTCATTTCTACTATGTATAAAACTACTAATACGACATTTAAACCTTCAAGAAAAAAATCGTACTCCTTCTTAAAAGGCCGGCATCTTGTGACGCCTCTGGTGTTGCGGGTGTCCATCGGCGTCGATCATCGTTTACCATCAGGCGATACGTCTGCTCGTTTGCCACCTCAATCATAATAAAACAATTCTAGGGAGAGACGTAGGTATGTCCAGCAATGTAGCAATAGACTGACTGAATATCGTTTGTATTCGGTAAAATGTATATGTAACCTATTCTTTACTTCACGTACCAATTTAATGTTAATAAGAAATTGAAACTATAATAATTAATGGAAAAAACTACCAAATCCAACTTAAACCCTTTCTAGTAACGACAATGTGAAATAAATTTATCTCCAGTCGAACGTCACAAGCAGACTAAGCATCTCCACTATTCCCAGCCCAACTCGGCACAATGCTGTACCGATATTACCCCTTAGTACCCATTGTGCGGGAGTCCACACCAGGCCACTCGGTTCGCACGAAAATATCCCAAATAAAAAACGAACAACGCCACGTGCCGACGCATTATACGATAACCGTCGGAGGCGGTATTAGAAATTTGGGGTAACCCTTACTTCGATGTCGGAAAAGTACAAGCTAAACTCAACTTTATC
Organism: Hyphantria cunea; assembly: GCA_003709505.1. Taxonomy (NCBI): domain Eukaryota; kingdom Metazoa; phylum Arthropoda; class Insecta; order Lepidoptera; family Erebidae; genus Hyphantria; species Hyphantria cunea. The sequence continues at coordinate 470,221 of PKRV01000643.1, forward strand.
TAACATAAGGAATAAACGCAAATTTAAATGAAGTTGATTTAGTGTGATATGAAGGTATTAACAAAGCATTGTAGATATTATTGTAGAGTATTATGGTTGAATTTTGTTTGGATGGTTTAAAACATCTTTTTACACAGGGTTATCAGAAGATTTCTCTATTTATTGGTGGGAAAGGCCGCGTGTCAGATCTAACACCAGTTTTAATATTTTAGGTCGCGTGGCCGACACGCGTTAGGCTTTGGTAAAAAACTGGACGAACGTAATTCGCGTTTTATTGACGCATTCTTCTCGTTAAATGTTATTGCGATTCTTTTGTCGGAACGGCGATTTTTTTGTAGGATTGTATTTTTTTTTGCGGTTGAACGTCGGTCAGTTATGTCATTAGTCGCAAATTGACTGGTTGCGAACAGAGGTTAAATTTCAACTAGTTCTACGGATGAATAAGTTTAAAATTGTGATGAAGTTATTATTTAGAGGTAATCGTTCATTTTAGACTAGATAATGATTTTCCTATTGGGAAAGTCATTGTGCCAAAGATTCTTCAAAAGGCCACAATTTAACAGCATTATTTACATGGCGTAAAATGATATCATTGCTGTTATTTGTGATTAACATATTTCATGTGGCAGATCTTTACGTAGCTACTTGGTCTTAGTTCCATATCACCGTTCTCAAAGCGAGACTTGTGACCCTCAAACGATCTGTTTTCCTTGATTGAGCTTCTACCTTAATTCCGTTTAAAAATGATTATATTTGCTAAGAAAACTTGCGTTCAGAAAGGTTACCAGCCATAAAACAAAACAAAGAACATTTGCGGTATTATGTTTTGTGCAGTATCGCAAAGGATCTTAGTATTTGTAGCAACACGCCTACACGTGCTTAACAATTGTATTTTTTTAAAGGATTTGCGTTATGAAATTTAGTACAGCATTATAACACTCGTTTGAATGATAATATGGTTACTATGACACAGGAAGTTATAATGAAGGCAATAAGCTAGCTCTTTAAAGAAAGAGGATTTATAACATAAACCGTTAAATGGCATTTATTTACCATGAATTATTATTATTAATTAATAATAATTCATGGTAAATAAGTTCAACTTTACTAAAGTTCATCTGTACCTCAAAGTATACAAAGTGATACGTATGGCGCCATCTATCGCCTTGAAAAGAAACGTGCTTTATAAACATTTCTCTCATTTGTTCATTGTTCTTAGTAACTAGTTTTAGTCACTAAAGTGACTTATCACTAGTAACAAAAACAAGATGGTATTTATTATATTTATGTTATTTTAATGTTTTTAAAATTATAATAATGTTATATTCTAATAGATTAATAACATTTTATGTTTATTATAAAAATACACAGTCTTCATAAGGTTTATATTCCACTGTAAAGTGGGTGAAAATCAGATTAGAACGTAATTGTTACGCAAGTACCATTCACATTTTAGGAAACCCGACCCATGGAATCCCTTAACACCATACACAGAAATATTTGTTACATAAATATAAATATATATGTACATACAAAACGCCTGTATCCCTGGAAGGGCAGGCAGAGATATCTTGACAATAGTTAGCTAATTATAAATGACAATAGATAAATATTAAATATTACGCCTTTGGTTATTTTGTGTAATTTAATTACTAGCTGAGCCATTGTGTACGTATTTTTTCTCACTAAAGGGACTAGCTTATGCTTTTAGTCCCTATAGGTTTAAGCGTGATGTTAACTATCCCATCTTAGGCACGTCACCAAAATATATTCGTACAAGTTAATTCATATAAATTATTAAAAAAACCCAACTGCGTCAATATCAATCATCTTATTAAATTCAATTTTACCACACTCGATGTATTTTGAAAACAATGTTTTTTGAGATTATTTTCGGCGCCAAAAATTCCTTAATTTTTTTTTTAATTCTATGTACCCCGTGTCATTCTCACAACTAAGATAAATCTATTGACGCCACTCACATAAAAATACGACAAGCTATTTGGCCGTGACCGTGCCAAAGCATTATACATACACTCAAAAAACATAAACCTCCTTATTTCGCAGTCGGGTAATAAAACGTGAAAAATCGGTAATTATACAGAGATCCTTTATTTAGTATGCAACAATAAAAACGTAATAATTGGAACTTTCGAACAAATATACATTACACACATTTTAGAAAATTATTTTTCACATCAGCCAACGCCATCTATTGCCATTTCATCACACTGAAGCTCGTCTAAAGGGCCTATTTCCGTTCACGTGCCGATAACAATGTGTGACGGCGGCGATATTGAACCGATATAATACACGTCATCGCTATGTCATAATAACCAGGGATTATTTACATTGACGACAGGAAATTGCCTTTTTTAGCTCCAGTAAATTGCGTAGGAATTATTATTGTTGAGATTTTTTGTTTGGTAACATAAAAATATAGTTTTTTCGAATATTTAAAGAAAGCTGTCTATGATTTTTCGTAATAATTATAACTTTTAGTAATAATACCTATTAAATAAATTATATCTTAATCATTTTTTTACTTATTGTAAAAGTGTATTCGCGCTGATAAGAAAGTGAAAAAGTATATACTTTCTTAAACTCACGAAATCCGTTTAGTAAGTTTTCTTACTGACATTATTCATACACATTCTATGTAATGTAATCTTTAATTTGTTCGAAATTAGAATAAGGCAAGCCTCAACTTGGTAACCTATTTAAAATAGTACGAACACGTTAAGGGGTCATGACCATTTTCATATTATTGTCGGGAGGTTATGACCTCCGAGATTCACCGCCAAGTTGCAGAGGATTGAAGAGAGGAATATGATACAGGTTATGTAACAATTTCCTTTTTTAATTTGATTCTCATAAGTGCCTTTCACAACGATAAATTTTCTTACGTCACATGTCTGTGCTCAAGGTAACATGCCACCAACGGTCACCCATACAGGTACTGACCGCGCTGTCGTTGCTTACCCTCCTTGATTGGTTCTAATAACCGAGTGCAACTGTGATTCGGAGGTCATATTAAGCAGTCAGTCCCGGTTGTTATCCTACTATAACAGTCGTAAAGCTTAATTGGAGGCCTTCAGGCGGCTTAAAAACATCCAACAGTAAGATACGTAGCCACAACATTCTTGCCAGTCCCCAACCCGCACTTGGCCAGCGTGACAACGTATGGCCTTAACTCTCTCCTGAGAGGAGACCCGAGCGCAGAAGTGGGACATTATGGATTGTTCAAGGTGATGATGATAATGATGATGATGTCTGTGCTTAGGTAACAGGATGTAATATGTGCACCAAATCGTTGTGCTCAATTGATGCTAGAGATTCTCTAGATTTCTAGATATCCTCGGAGCACTCCTTATAGTAAATGAGATAGAAGATACATGGCGAAGCCTCATCTTAATGCAGCGCCAAAGAGTCCAGACGAATCAAACTTCTTGGCAGTCAACGCGTCGCGTCGTTCTACGTTGAATGCGATCCAGTGTGAGGAGCTATAATTGGGGTGCCCACCCAAAGATGAGGACAGTGTTCCATACGAGGCCGAACCTGCGGCTTATAAAGCAGAGTGCGGAATGTTTCGGGAATATAGTATTTTAATAATTTAAGAATGTAAATTGTTCTCCATTGTGAACTACATTCATTTTAGCGTAAATAACAACACATTTCTGTTTAAGTAAAAATATATTAAACATAACCTATTTTCACTTAAAACTAAATCAAAACCTCCATTCTCGTTACGTGCAAACAAACATAAAAAATATATAGATTGGTATAAATAAGTAAAAGATACTTTTAAGTCACTTGAAATTTTTGAAATACCTAGGATATGCTACATTTTTGAGCTGAGTTTTGTAGCCTTTGAATCGTTCAGTCTGAATCGGACAACGGGATACTCTCCTGTAAATGGACATATTTATCCAAGATTACTTTAATTTTATTCAGAATGTCGGCCTTATACTAGCAGAAAGAATTAACATTACTATTCAACATGTCAATGCTGCCAGTCTTTTGGGAACGATATCAGTAGGCGATGATGCGGAGTAATAATTTAAATATTTTCTTAGTAAATATATTCATTTAATATAATAAATAATAATAAATATTTCGGACATCTAAAACACAACGCCATCTAGTCCCAAACTAAGCAGAGCTTGTATTATGGGTACGTATGGTACGAGAAATGTAAGGGCATAGTTATGCGTATTTAAAAGAAACGAATATAATAACAAATTAAAAAGATAATAATAGTGATTTATAGACATTGATTTTATAACATATACATCTAATAAATAACTGACATTGAAGGGGATACTTTCAAAATACTTTGGGACAATTTATTTCAACTTATCACCCTTCAATGTTAAATGAAGGTCTTCCCCAAAGAGGGCCAACGATCCTATTTTTTGGACAGTCTACATTTTTTTTGTGTATGGCCCCGCATAAATGATTCTACTCTGCCTGATGGAAAACAAACAGAATCCAATAGTGGTATACTATACTCATTGCAAAAGCAAACCATACAACAATGCAACAAGATGACCCACACAATGGCGGCCTAATGATGCTTCTGCATCATTGAACCTTCGGTTTCGCACTCACTAACGAAACACAACAGCACGAACAATGTCATATTACGCTGATCTTCTGTGCGAGGGTAGGACCGCCCCGGTTGAGTCGGCCCAGCCGTGCTCCACTACCCTACTTACATCCATCCAAACAAAACAAGTAACCTTTCCAAGAAACTACAAGAGTAATTAGTGTACCGTGTGAGAGCCACAATTCGGCATGCAAGGGCCGGCTCGACCGGAGTGATACTTCGGCCTTACAGAGAACCGGTGTGAAATAGCGCCTTTGCTATGTTTCACCAAGCGAGTACAGGAGGTACATACCCCAATTAAGAAATTCCTAAGGAATCCCTAAGAAAGGGAAGACCCTATCCCCCTTCCTATCTCCTAAAGACCTGCAACGCACTTGTGACGTCTACGTCTCTGGTGTTGCGAGTGTCCATGGGCAGCGGTAATCGCTTACCATCAGGCGATAGATGTGCCCGTTTGCCCCCTATGCTATAAGAAAAGGAAAAAAATGATAACACATGAAATAGTACTCGCCTCAAATTCCCCGATAAATATATCAGAGTCGTCAGAAGGCGGAGCTTCGTTGATATTCTCCACCGCGGTTATTTGAGGACCTGAAAAATGGCGCAGTTTGTAGGTTTGTTTGTTTTTGGTAAAAGTATTATAGTTCTTTGAATGAAGAAGTTAAAAATTACTGCCTCGTTGACGCAGTGGTAGCAATAACGACTTGCTGTGCATAAGGTGTCGGGTTCGATTCCCGGTTCAGAACAAATGTTTGTATGATCTGTAAATATTTGTTTCGGAGTTTGGATGTTTTCTATATTTAAAATGTATGTATTTACGAAAAACCATCTATCAATTGATTTAAATTTTATAGTAACAGCTCTACTTAGTTTGAAGCTGGATGGCGATGTGTGTTAGTTATCCGAAAAGATTTATTAATAAAATACTTTATCGTTTATAACAATAATTTCTAATCGTTGGCCACATTAAGATTGGTTCAACGCATAGTTAAATATGTAAATAAATAAAGTACTATTAAGTACTAAAGAAAAATATTTTCTATATTAACTAGATTTAATCATAACTAGCTGCGTCCCACTGTGTTACCCACGGTTATTGCTGTGGCTATACAATAGTGAACAAAATAGGCGAAATTTGTTAAAATAAAGGAGCCTAAGTTACTCTTTATATCACCAGCTATCAGCTAATCCCGTCTAAATCGGTCCACCTGTTGCTGAGAATAGCCGGAATAGACAGACAGACAAAAAAACGTTTAAAAATTGCCTTTCTTTTAACTTGCATATACATGAAAAGCTGTTAATTTTAACAATTAAATAGACGCTTCAATTTTCATTTGTATAATGATTGATTCTAAATTTTTTTTTCAGATATTACCTAGTGGCATGCAGTCCATGGGTTCAAACAGGTCCATCGAGATGAGGTCGAGAGGAGGGGAGGGCGGTGGGGGCGGCAGGGTACATGATGAAGATATCCTTGGACCTGGTGCAAAAATACAACCATAATTCACTTCTTTTATACGTATGGTCCTGCCAAAGTGACTCTGCTCTGATGGAAAGCATGCGCAGAATCTAGTTTTGGTCTCCATACTTGCTGAGACCGAGACGAGCTGCATTATCTGCATTTGCATTGAAATATTTAACATAACTTATAATAATATAATATCAAAAAAATAATTTATTTATTTTTTAACCGACTTAAAAAGGAGGAGGTTATTAATTCGACTGTATTATTTTTTTATATTTGTCATCTCCTAACTTTCGACTGGGTAAACAAATTTTGATGATTCTAGTTTTATTTGAAGGCGATGCTTCCCGTGTCACATTTCAAATTGGTCCAGTTGTTGAAGACCGTTTTTTTTTGGAAAAATTTGTGATTATCTTTAACGAATAGTTTATAAAAAATAGTTTATTTTTGATTGCCTCGGTAGCGCAGTGGTAGCGTATGTGACTGCTGTGCTTGAGGTCTCGGGTTCGATTCCCGGGTCGGACAAAATATTTGTGTGATCTGCAAATATTTGTTTCGGAGTTTGTGTGTTTAGAAAAAAAAAGGCAAATATGTATTTATATCAGTTGTCTAGTATACCCATAACACAAGCTCTGTTTATCTTGGGACTACACGGCGTTTGTATTAGATGTCTGAAATTTTTATATTAATATATTTATAATATATATGTGACAGCTAACTTACAGATTGAATGCTAAGAGGTTTACTTACCGGAACGCAGTCCGTCACTGAATGAGTTGCAAGTTTCCAGCTGCTGGGATCCTGGACGAAGCAAAGAATTTGATGGTCCGGGATGAGGCTCCATCATTCTTGTAGTACAAGGTTCTACTTTCACCTCACCTACTGGAAAATTTACTAATAAATATAACTCGTGATCTCGGGTCATGGGTTCATGTTAAAATCATCAACGTATTTTAAAAATCCACTTCTAGACATTGGCCTTTCTTTAAGAAAAAGAGAATGTTTTGGCTCTATACAGCACGCTGGCCAAATAATTTGTACTAACTTATTTGGTCAGCGTGCTAGAGGGTTTGTTCCAGGTTTTCTGATCACCCAGCGCTGTTTGTCCTGGGTAGTTTACTCTTCTTTTTTGACGGGGGGAAATCGTTCTGGATGTCCTTCGCCCTGGGGAGAAGGCTAAAGTGTCTGTCAGACTTTTACAGACTAAAACCCCCCGGTGTTCCGTCTCGCACCTACGCCAGGGATCAAGGGAACTTAAATGGCATCCGCAAAGCTTAGTGTACTCCTTAAGTCGTGTCCTACAACCACAGAGATGGTGATACTCCAAATTCTTAATCCATCTCTTATATTTCTCACTTATAATAGCTGAATCCCACACGGGGCGAAGCTAGTTTAAAAGAGTCTTGTTACTTTTTTTATTATCAGCTATCTGCCAGTGAAAGTCTAGTCAAAATCGTTTCAGTTGTTCCAGAGGGTAGCCGGTTCAAACAGACAGGCACACAAAAAAAAAAGTTATATACTTTCATACATATTTAGTGAAACCTATTTATTTGGAACTAGTTTATGCCCGCAGCTCCGCCCGCGTATATGTCGGTTATCGTGGCCAATAGTAGCCTATGTGTTATTCTAATGTATCAGCTACATTACTGTAAAGTTTCATCCAAATCCGTATGGTATTTTTTGCGTGTAAGAGTAATAAACATCCATCGATACAAACTTTCGGGTTTATAATATTAATAGGATATGAAACAAACACTTCCATTCAATTTATTTGTATGGAGTGAAGATATGCTGTCACTTAAATAATATACATAATACACAAATTGTCTTCTAGATGTACAAGAAAATAGCCAAGAAGGGTTTACCGTCAGCCGATAGAGCAGTGTGGTATGCGTGGTGTGGTTCTTCAACCGTCAATTGCAGTCTACCTCCAGGTTGGATCTTGGGAACTACAGTCGCGACTATTGGCACTCTGATCTGAACCGCTCCATTGGGTTCCACACTTGGTTCTGCTGCTCCTACCTAGCGACGAAAAATGCAGTTTTAAAATGTAAAAAGCTGTACAATTTTTGTTACGTAATTACCCTAATACAGTATGCGAGAGGGTTGGCAGGAGCTAGATGTGATAAGCCGAGGATCGAACCAGTGGCTTGCAATTAGAGAGGCCTATGCCCAGTAGTAGACTGCGATAGGCCGATGATAAACATAATGCGACGGCGAAGTCAGAAGAATTAGTATTTCCTATATTTGCTTGCGAAGTCTCGATATACTAACATGAAGTTCTTTACTTCATGTATCATGGTATCGACTGGAACAGAACTTGAATAGGATAGTTGACACCTCGGTCAATCAGTTACTTTTTATCATCTGTCAAAACGATAACTTTGTATGAAAAATGTACAAAATACAAACTGGTGACGTCACTGTTTTAGACTACTCAATGTCTTCAGTGATATTTCAGTGTTCATTTGATTAAACTCTTTCATAGAAATGAAAAGCAGTAAGAATTATATTTGCCGAGATGTAATATTCGTTTCAATAAAGGAGATATCGGTATTTATTTACGATACAGTCAACTACCCTATTGCGAATTTGCTTAACCGTTTGTCGAATTTGCATTCGATTATCGCGAAATTTTGCAAATCTTTAAGGATACAGAAAGTGATATAAAAGACTTTTGAATTAATTGAAAAAAAAACAACATTTTTGACAAGTATACTGTCAAATTAATTATCAATCAATATCGTGTCGAAGTACCGGTGAAGCAGAATCCTCGGGTTCATGCTTCATGACTATTTTACCTCCAGCTCGAAAATCTTCAGCCGTTACTGGAACCAACATCTGTATTAGGATAAAAATAATAAGTTTATATGACTTTATGTGGGAGTATTACATCAAAGAATCAATGAATACGAACATACTTGTTTTCCACCAGGCAGCTTCGTATCAACTACCTTCACCAGAACCGGAGCACCAACATCCGGCTTCAACAAAGCGAAGGGGGTTTGTCTCATCGCCATAGCAACCCCCATATGGAACGTCTTAATAGGGTCGACGATAACCCCACTGCTCATAGAAACCCATGGTCCGTCGTTCCATATGTCACCAGACTCATAATTCTTAGGCACTTCCCAGGGAGCTGGTTTAGGAGCCCAGTTGGCTGGTGGACCTTCTACGGATGGTAGGTATGGCCCAACTGACGAGGAAACTTCGCAGTGTTCAACTTGAGGTCTGATAGAAGGGATGGTAAAAATTTAAATGTTAATCATTAAAATTTTAAAGTAAAATGTGTTAATAACAAAAAATGTAAGTCTTTTTTCTTTGGTAGTTCATATTTACATCGCATTTCACACACCACTTTATTACGACATCCAGATAATATATCCTTCTCAGGAGAACCATTTACTCCGATATCAAAAACCTTTGCGTGATTTAAATGTGTGAGTAAATAAACATATTAGCGTTAAGCGATTATGTCGAATATTATTTTATGAACGATGAAAATATAAAACATCTATTTAAATATTCTACCGTGGGAGAGCCACGCTTTGGCCTCACAGTCACTCACCGAGCGAATGTGGATACCGGAGTCCCATATTTTTTTTTTACGTGTTGAAACATCCTCGGGCCTTCACCCCACCGGGGTTTGCGACGAGGCGATATGTCGGAATTGAACCGACTAAAACCACACGGTGTGCCACTCTGCGCCTGAGACGGGAGGGATCCGGGAACCGCATTCTTTCGCCATCCGGAAGATACCGGAGTCCCATACCACAACCCCTTCTCACTACCCATCGCCCAAAGGCCCACAACGCAGTTGTCACGCCTCTGGTATAGCAGGTGTCCATGGAAAGCGCTAATCACTTGATACGTCTGCTCGTTTGCCAGCTATTACATAAAAAAATATAACATTCGTTTTTTGTAGTCTTTTAAAATAACATTCTATATAGGGCTTCTTACTCTTTGTGGTCCTTTAGGAGAATACACTAATTTAGTCTACGTTAGTAACAATAATCTGATAGTAGAACACGAACGGTTTCGAAGTCGAGGTCCAACTGTTAGACTACTTGGTGGTTAATATCATTTCAATAATAGAAATAAATCAGTTTTAGTTTAAAGCGTGATGGCCCCATTGTCCAACTACTACTGTACTGCTGGGCTCGGGTCTCCTCTCAGGAGAGGGTTAAGGCCATACGTCCCCACGCTGGCCCAGTGCGGGTTGGGGACCATCTATATACTGATTGGACAACTGGAGACCACCAAGCACCCCGAAACGACACTAACCTGGTGGAATCTGGTTGAGTTTCGGTAGCCGTTCTTGTTACTTTCCTACCCCTAGTCACTATTGGGCTTGCTTCGTCAGGGTGTGCCTGTCCAACACACTGATGTTGTAAACATTCTTTAAATTTTAGTATCCACTTACATGTTATTCACAAATACATCCTAAATTGAATTACCACTTAAGGATTATAGACCAAACAAAATATAGATAAAGTTTTCACAGAATATAAACTTTCGCGTTTTATGATATAATAATTATATTATTTTCATTTTGACGTTTCGACCAAGTTGCACTGGTCCTGGTCCTGGTCGAAACGTCAGGCAAATCAGGTATATAATTACCTTTAAATAAGTGAGTAAAAATAGCGGTCATTGAGGTTAATCCATCACCATCGTCAAGAGTTCTGACGAATTAAGAATAAGGAGTATCACCCAAGCACCCCTATTTATCCCGTGGGTGTTATAAGAGAAGAATAAGGGAGTAAAGTACGACAAGAAATACTTGACACAAACCCTAAATAGAAGACCAAAGCATCATCTCTAAAGAGAGGCTTATGTTCGACAGTGAACTGTGAATGACTGTGATGCTAATAAGGTCATCATGGGACATGAAAGAAATGTAGCTTGGATGACAGTGGTTTCATTAAATATTTAGGAGTTTCTTTATAATAATAAATATTTCGGACATTTAACACAACGCCATCTAGTCCCAAACCAAGCGGAGCTTTGTTATATGGGTACTAGACAGCTGATATAAATACATATATATATACTTTTTTTTCTAAATACACATATATTATACATAGAAAACACCCAAACTCCGAAACAAATATTTGCAGATCATGCAAACATCCAGGTATCGAACCCAAGACCTCCAGCACAGCAGTCGCATAGGCTACCACTGAGCCACCAAGACAGTAAGCGTCTTTTCTTACGGCGTAGAAAACCGTCTTTAATTTATACACACATACATACAATCTGTGTCATAAAAATGCAACGCGTAGGCCCATTTGGGCTTATACTCTGACAGAGAGATACACCTGTGTATGGTTACTCCCTACCATGTTGCTCTGTAAATACATACATATTTTATTTTATTTTATAGTAACGCAGATTCAAATATCTGCACGGCATAAATACACGGGAATCGAACCCAAGACCTCAAGCACAGCAATCGCATACGCTACCACTGCGCCACCTTTTGCATTTTATAACACAAAAATTCTTCGTTTCTAGTTCAACTAAACTATAATTATCAACCCGGTTATTCAAGTTGTAGCAAAGCTTTAGCCACTGACCTTGTTCTTGTGGCAGACCAAGTTGGATTGTTGGTTGAAGCCTTTTAAACAAATATTGCAACGATAGGGACGTTCATTTGTATGTGTGAACAGATGATTCCGAAGATTGCCTGCATTGAAAATTAATCTTTATTATTTATTATTAAAAGATATATTTAAAAATGTACGTACATTTAGGTACTATATTCTATGCAAATATATAAAATGAGAATGGCAGATCATGGATTTACATCGTTTATTAAGTGAATCATCCTAATTATTTTCATATGTTCATTATATTTTTAGAACAGTGCTAGAAGAGTTTTATTTCTGTTCAAAATATTGTTATTGCAATTTTGTTAATATACAACTACATTAACAACTTTTCCAGAAGTTTCTTTTTTTATTTATTCAGGCTTGTCTCTGATCATAATTTCACTGATAGGAGGACTGATATCAGGAGCAACTAAAGCTACTTTTTAGACCAGCTTTGCCCCGCTCCATCCATCCCCGGGGTGTTATCTGAAGTTGTTCTTGTAAAGGTACAGAAGAATCCCGAGTAATGACGCGGGGCGAAGCTAGTTATATCTATTAAAGGTATTTGTTGTATTCTATCGTAGAAATAATTATTACGGAGGGACAAATAGTAACCTTTCTGATGAAAACCTTTGGGACAGAGATGACACTTGTAAGGTTTCTCGAAGTTGTGCGTCTTGCGATGTGAGATCAGAGTCGATACGCGATTGAAAGTTTTGTTACACAACTGTAAAATACAAGTACCTATCTTTAATAATAATAATAAATCGGATATCTGACACACAACGCCTTCTAGTCGCAAGTATAAGCAGAGCTTTTACTATAGGTACTAGACCGTTTATATAAATATATAAATCCTTTTTTTTATAGTAGGAAACATGCAAACTCCAAAAGAAATATTTGCAGAATTGATCCAACCGGGAATCTAACTCGAGACAGCAGGCGCATCCACTGCACCACCAAGTCTGTCAAATTTGATGTTTGCTCTCATTTCATAGAAGATCTACTGAATGAGTCTGCATGAAATTTCGCACAGAGATATCGTAGTCTACGATAGCACATATACTTTTTATCCCGAAAACATCTTGCTTAGGATTAGCAAGGTAAAACCGCGAGGCGTAACTAGTATAAGCTAGTGGTCGATCAGTGGTCGAAATTCGACGGTAATTCATTCAACTTTAGTTTTTTTAGCTTTCTGCTCTCTTCCTCTATATAAACTTTAACTGTGCAAATTTCATATTCTTTCGTTCGCAAAATTATCGTAAAATAGAATATAAGGTTTTTGCTTTACGTATTAAAATATACTCCTATACAAAATGGAATGGAGTGGTAGATACAAAATACGATTTCCCTATTCTTGGGGAGAATTCCTTACACTCACAAACTATTTCCATATACCCACAAACCGTTAAAAATATAACCGATAACGGCCAGCTAAGGAGTAAACATGATTAATAATAGTGGAAGTGAGTTTCTTAGAATGTATTGCAACAATTTCAATCAAGTGGCGACAATCGAAAGTAATAATCACATATTGGTATACCTCACATCCGTATGGTCTTTCAGTAGAATGTATGGCACGATGTTGGCTCAAGGTAGACAGTTGCCTGAAGCTCTTCCCACAAGCCATGCAGTGGAAATTCCTCTCATCCGTGTGAGTGGGGAGGTGGCGCATCAAAGTGTACTGATGCTGGAACTCACGGCTACCTGTTGTTATAATGGCAAAATGAAAGAAAAAATGTTTGATTATTAAGTAAATGTGCAATGTGTCATGAAAAATTATTAACAAAGGGAACCGACTTCAAGAACGGATCAAACTAAAATGGGACCACGCGGGAATCACCAGCTTTCAATTAAAAAGAGAATCATGAAAATCGGTTTACCCAGTTGAAAGTTCCGAGGTAACAAATACGAAAATATACAGTCGAATTGAGTTCCTACGCCTTTTTTGAAGTCGGTTAAAAATAATACTTCGTCATAAATAAAACTAAGAATGACATCTACCCATGATGATGATGATCAAATCAGATTCCAAAATTGAAACTTATGGCATAAATTATAGTATAACATACACCCATATCATTCATTATTACTTATCTATTGATATTTTTTATGGAATAGGGGGCAAACGAGCAGATGTATCGCCTGATGGTAAGCGATTACCGCCGCCCATGGACACCTGTAACACCAGAGGCGTCACAAGTGCGTTGCCGGCCTTGAGGGGAGGGGTTGGATTATGGGCCTCCGGTATCCTCACTCACTCGGGGAAACACAGCGCAGGCGCTGCTTCACACCGGTTTTCTGATATTTTATAATTGATACCTTATCTAATACCTTTAAACGAGAAATTATTGTATTTAAGTAATTTGAAATTCGGACCGGGCTCTAAAGATTTATGAAATTTTAGTATGCGAGGGTTTTGGGGGCGATTAAACGATATTTAGAAAATTTACCAAAAAAAAAAGCTGAATAAAGCCCGGTGATCAAGGTATTTAAGATTAGTTCAGCTGTGGGAAAGAAACAGGCATGGCAGGACGATTTTTATGATTAGGTGTATGTAGAAGACTACAAGAAGGTTATGTGCAGTGTGTTTTGTACTAATAAACGTAGGATACATTTCACGGAATCAAACGTAGAGAAGCAAGGTATCAATATCTACTTCTCTATACCTGTTTGATTCCATGAAATATTTGAATAAAAGTTTTTCTTTCACAAACTATTTAGAACCAACACTAAACTTTTCCAAAATTTATTTTCAAATGTTTTGAGATTAAATAAAATACAACATTATTATTGTTAACTACCAATGTTAGTAGTCGAGTTCAAATCAGAGATGTCAGATTATTTTCTCAAATAACACATGTTCTAGCAACACTTAAGAGATGAAACTAAAGAATGCAGGCTATTGAAGTCTCATTATACTAACATATGCCACATTCCCAGAGCTTGACTACCCTTCCATTTCTCTTCACGTACTTCACGTAGTGGAATCTGGAGCGAGGGTCAGTTTTGTCCACTTTGCATGGAGCGGGAGCATTACTACGTTTTTCTGTAAGAAAGACATTATTAGAAACCACGAATCATGTTACTACTCTCAAGAATAGCATGCAAAACGAGAGTGGGGAATTCATCAATCAGAAGATAAGTTCATTTTCACACTCCTATCAACCTATTTTGTTAATATTTGTAAAGGTTTAAGGTTCTTGTTCATTGAAAGTGAGTCGGAAATTCATACAAAAGAAAAACGTCAAAGAATTAAGCCATTCGGGTAGTTTTATTAGCATATCACATCATATGAATAGCGTTTGACAGCTCACAGCTGGCGGTATATTCATTGGAACCGTATGAACTGTCTCTCCTGCGGTATTTCCGAACCAATACGACCTTCAAACCTTCAAGAAAAAAGTGTACTCCTTCTTAAAAGACCGGCAACGCCTTTGTGACGCCTCTGGTGTTGCGGGTGTCCATAGGAGGCGTAAACACTTACCATTAGGCGATACGGCTGCTCGTTTGCCCCCTATATCATAGAAAAATGAAAATTCTCCTTAAAAAGAATGATATCCTATTAAATGTCGCTGGCAAGATTACACCGACGGAATAAATAGGGGTGGTAAACACTCTGTACTATTAAACGTCACCACTCGAATAACAAAAATGAAATTATGTCAAGTCAATATCAATAATTAGAACTCTGGGCTACGTTTACCTGTGGAAGTAGAAGATACCGCAGTTTGATCACCAAATATTTTCCTGTTAAACGTAAGTCCGCCTCTACTGGTGGATGGAAATACAGAGCTCGAAGTGTCTGCCTCCTGAAAAAATATAAATATATCAGGTCATTTCTGTTTAGATCATTTTAAAACGAAAAGACTGAAGTCACTAGAGCCCTGACTAGACTAGAGACTACTTTTTCAAATGACATTTCAACATTTTATTGATTTTGGGCTCTGTCTTTCCTGTAAACTGTTGGGAGTCAATTTGTAACAGGATGAAATGGAAGTCATATAATCCATTGCCTTCTACGGGGCGCCTGTTTGGTTTAGAGACCTGGTGGATTCCTCCCACTGTAGGGCTCAATTCAGGAGTCTACAGCGGCTTTTAGCTGTACGAGGCGGTGTCAGTTTTGACACGGTATCTATATTGATTGCGGCAATGTGGGCAAGTGGTGACCGATAGGAAGCCATCGTCTCTTTATATTCCAGGAGTTTACTTAATAACACCCATAGAAGCTATAGTGTACCTTCATTTCACTTTTGAGTGCAGCATCCAAGTCATTTCCAAACGTAGTCTGTCCCGTAGTTCCGAACCCTGGCTCGGAGACGAGAGAAACAATGCTACCATCTTCTTCAGTCCACGCGAAGCGAGAATGTTGCTGTTCCAAATTGTCCAAATAAAATCCATCGCGAAAAAGGCAACGGGGAACGTCAAGCTGAAAGTGTAGCTTTTGATAAAACACATCGTTTTTGAAATACTTAAATAAGTACCATTTAGTCTTAATCTTCTTTGAAGTTAGTATAACTTTCATGTCTCATACGATTTGTATATCGACAGTTCACAATTTTATAGGTTTTATAGTTTCAAGAGGCTTGTTATGCTGGAATTTTTGGTTTTAATTTAACCTAAAGCCTAAACCAATTAAGCAATTAACGCGTGATGTGATAGGAAAATTACCCCTCTTGAGCTACAAAGGATCATACCCTCGATGTTGGGAACCTGCGTAATCTACCGTATACTTCTATGAGGCAAATGATTTGCTTATATTAGGTGTAACTTCTAAGGGACGTTTTTATACTAAAATACTAAATGTGTAACTATTGTTAGTGTTTTTTTTTATTTGTAAAATGTAAATAAAACTTAAATGGAAGATAGGGTCAATTATGTAACCACTTCATACTTTGCGTGACATTAAAACTTTACGGGCAGAAGAATTGGAGCTTTATGACAAAAGAGTTGTGACAGAGGTGACCATAGGAGGGAGAGCCAATCAATGTGAAGGCTCCGAAAGTAAAATGCTAGAAAAGTTCCAGCGTATTTCTTTTTACTTAAAAAATTTCAATTTTATGTTAACGCAGAAGATACGCGTTAAGGAACTGATAAGTATAAGACTTATTATATTAGACGTAAGTCAAGTATATTTCAAAACGATACACTACACAAAGTAACAATTATTTCGTCACAATGATTTCAGAGGTTTGTGTGATTCACTGTCGCAGATTAAAATAGCTCTTTGCTACGTACATCATTTCGGCCCGAGTTCGATAGCAACGGCTCGCCATTAAATCCTGAATCCTTTTTGTCATATTTGTCACTCAAACACACTTCCCGAATGCTGCAAGAAAAACAATAGGCATAAAACAAAAATAAAACAAATCAACATGGTCGCGATTCATCTTTACACTTGAAAAAAAACGAAGATCGAACCTTATTATCTCATCGCCCGGCTTCATAAATATTGACTCAGGTATTTCTTTTATTTCCTCGTCAGCAAACATCATTTTTTTGTAATATTCAACTATTTTTAGACAAAAAACACATCGCGCAAACGTCAAACAGTTTGTTTTTTCACAAAGTGATTTATACAATTTTTGTTTCTATGACGATGTGCGTTCTTAATTTGAAATTTTTATTTTTTATAATTTAGTTGCTAGTGACAGTTGCATTCGGTGTAGGAATTTGTAAATTGACCTCTTGTGAACTTTTGAGGTCAACGTTTTGTTTGTTACAACCTCATTTTGATAGCACTTTTTACGTTTAATTAATGAATTATTTCTTTAAGTGTTATTTATATTAAATACGCGAAGATTCTGCAAGGATACCTTTGCTTATTTTTATTACGTTTTGTATAAAAGTATGAGTGAATAAAATTATTCAGCGTATTTGTGAAGTGGTTTGTTACAACGTCTAAGTGGTGTGCTCATTTCGTTACTGAGGCCACTCGAATGCTTGAAGAACACTCATAAACCTACTTAGTGTTCGCGAAAAGAAAAAAAAGTCTTTTGAATAAAGAATAATTCTGAAAGGTGAATCAGGGGATACAGTATTGATTCTGTAATTTTTCGCGCCAATTATTTGATAGAAGTTCAAGTATCGAACAGTTTTGTTTGTCATTACGTTTCATATATTAACGTTATTATTATTTTTATTATCTTATTATTTGACTTTCATATTTTGTTGATGTGAAAACTTTTAGATTTTTACCAATCTCTGTGTATTTATTTCTAACGCACTCTTTAACCATAGCGTTTTGATAGCTTTTGTTTGTTGATGGATGTAGTTTTAGATAGAGCAGGATAGAGCTTTGGTTCGTTTAATTTTAGATAAAATCCAAGCTATCTTAATATAATTTTGTATTGCAATGTCAGCAATAAGTTTGATGCAGGCGAATTAACGCATGAAACTTAGAATGTAGGAATTCATTTAGACTGTAGGAAAGAAAACTATACTGATTGTTTAGATGCGCCTAATTTCCCGCCAATTAGACCAATTTAATGAGAAATCAGTGAATCAATACCTATTATTATGAAAAATATTACGCACGAGGGCCGAACGATATCGAAATATATTTAATTACCTCCTGGCTGAGCAGCGCGATTCTAGTTATACCTTTACAACACTTTACAAACTAGTCTAGAAAATTTAAGATACAATTTAAACCTAAGTTACTCCTAATATTATCAGCTATCTATTAGAGAAATGCCCAGCAAAATCGGTCAGCCGTTCCAGACATTAGCCGGAACAAACAGACAGACAGACAAAAACAAATGATTTTTTGATGTAAGTATCGTACTTATACATTTTTGAGCATTTAGTAAAAACCTATTAATTTGATATTACAAACAGATACTTCGATTTTATTTATTTGTAGTGTATAGATTAAGATACACATGTATGTGTGTATTGAGACACGTACAGTAGTAATAAGAGCTAAGGTGTTTACAGTTGGATTGTGATGAAATACGCATGAGATGGAATGTCTTTGATTAGACGCCGTGTGATTTGATTGGAATTCCTTACGTATCTCATATGTTGTGCTGTACGCTCAAGTATTTATATTTCTAATACCTTTAAAGCGAGCAATTCTTGAATATATGTATTCTGGGCCTCAGAAACGGCTCCAACGATTTTTATGTTCAGTAAGCAGGAAGTTTCGGGGCTGACAAAACGACCTAGCTGGGATTCATTATTAGAAAATTAACGAAAGAAAACACTGAGTTAATTTTGAACATCCAGGTACACACCTATGTATTAGAACGAGGGGACGATTGTGGGTCAATTTCGAATTGAATGTTCGCTTCTAAACGTATTGGTACTTTTTTTTTCAAATGAGCAAACGGGTCACGTTGTGACAAGTGACAACCCATGGACACCTTTTTTTTGTAGTTGTGGAAACCCCCTCGGGCCTTCACCTCATCAGGGTTTGCAGCGGGGCGGTATGTCGGAATCGAACTGACTAAAACCACACGGTGTGCCACTCTTCGCCTGCGACGGGAGGGATCCGGAACCGCTTTCTTACGCCATCTGGACTCCTCCCAGAACCCATGGACACCTAATTAAATCATACGTATATTACCACCCTATTCAGTACCTGAGAATCTCACAAGTTTTCTTAGTAACTAGTAGCACCTATTTTGTTTTGTATTATTATGTGTATGTGAAGAGACTTTTTTTTAAATAAATAACTCCCGTGTTAGGGACTATACATAACTAAATAACGTATGGAAAAAACATTCACAGCACACCCTGCTTCCACTTCCACAAGCGTACAGCTTCAAGAGTGAAATCATCTCCAGTCTCGAAACTTCGGATGACCTTAAACATTTTTCATGTTCATCATCATCATTAAGGAACTTTATTTGTTCTTATTTATGTATGGGTCTGCATAAATGACTGTAATCTGTCTGATGGAAAGCAGAAGCAGAATCCAAGAATGGTGGTCATCGTACTCATTGCGAATGCAGACAATGGAACAATGCAGCATGGTGACCCACAACATGGCGGCCTTGTGATGCTTTTACACCGTTAGGCTTGTTTGGGGCAGAGCAAACTTAAGATATGAGTATTCCGGCGAGAGTGAAGCCTGTTGAGCTGTTGATGGAATTAACTATGTCTACAATTGTTAATTGTCTCATTCTTCGGCTGTGTGACCATTCCACAACTATTGAGTCGGTTAATTTGTTTGTTTACAAACGTACTGTATGTAGATATTTATAGCACATCTACAAAATATCAATTGCGAAAAATGTGACAAATAAAAGAAAATAAATGGCATTTTAGCTTTTACAATTCATACATATTGGTAGGAATAAATTATTGGTTCAAGAGACATCTATGGATTTTTTTTGAACTATTCTAAATATTGCAGTATGGGAGCACCTAAAGTGGAATTTGAAAGTTAGTATACATTGTATTTGCAAGATGGCGTTAGTCTATTGACTTATTCATCTTTGCAATAGCGACATCTAGACTATACCTTAGAAACTACAATGAAACGAATATGGGAGTAGGTTTGATTCTTATTGTTTCTGTTAATATTTGTAAGGTGGCATTAAAGCGAGTATTTCTTAAATTATTTTCAAATTATTACTTTTTTCGACTATTTCGTAGAAGAGCATTATGACAGGCTGTAGACCTTGAGAAATTACAATGAGACACCAGGTGGGGTCTATGACAAATTATAATTTGAAGCAATTGTGTGATTATCTTATGAAATGATATCCCATTACAAAGAAAGATTTAAATTTTCAAACATTTTTAGAAGCTGTCAGTATAGCACTGGTTGCTGTGGAGGGCCTTGAGGGTACTATATTCAACAATGGACATGTTTCAGGTGAGATGATGATGAGTTAAAAAAAAATTTTGGACATCCATCACACAACATTGTCTAGTCCCGAGCTTAGCAGAGCTTGTATTATGAGTACTAGACAATTGATGTAAATACGTACTCATATAATTCTTTTTTGTAAATACAATAACATATACATAGAAAACACCCAAACTAAAATAAATGTTTGCAGATCATACAAACATTTTTAATACGGCCCGCGTATCGAACCCGAGACCTCAAGCACAGCAGTCACATACGCTACCA
Source organism: Hyphantria cunea (assembly GCA_003709505.1). Taxonomy (NCBI): domain Eukaryota; kingdom Metazoa; phylum Arthropoda; class Insecta; order Lepidoptera; family Erebidae; genus Hyphantria; species Hyphantria cunea. The sequence goes on from PKRV01000643.1 coordinate 490,977, forward strand.
CTACGGTACCGTAGCAGTCTTATAAAGTAAAACAAGTAAAGCTTTTCAGGGCCTTAAATTTCACCTGATCTTTCGAATTATTCGTAATTACTGTGGGAGAGCCACGCTTCGGCACGAATGGGCCGAGTCGACCGGAGCGATACCACGGCCTCACAGAAAAACGGTGTGAAACAGCGCTTGTGCTGTGTTTCACCGAGTGAGTGAGAGTACCGGAGGCCCATATCCAACCCTCCCCGCTTCCCTTCCCTGCTCCCCCTTCCTGCTCTCTCTCCCCTTGCTCCAACGGCCGACAATGCATTTGTAATGTCTCTGGTGTTGCCAGTGTCCATGGGCGGCGGTAATCACTTACCATCAGGCGATATACCTGCTTGTTAGGCCCTAACTCAATTAAAAAAAGGAATATTCTATTGTTAAGGTGGAGACACAGCAGGACCAAATCCCTAAAGATTTGGAAGTATGTAATCATATTCTTAAAGATAACGAGAAAATAGTATTAGATGCATGTCATCAATATGCATACCATATTTAGTACTACACACCTACATACTCATACCACGTATGCCTAATGGTTAGTGAGCATTGATGGTTAGTGGGTTCGACTTCTACCCATGACCAATGTTTTTGCGATGAGAAAGATAATTTATTTATCATCAACAGCCCATAATGTCTCACTGCCGGGCTCAGTTTTGTTATTAGGAGAGGGTTAAGGCCATACGTCCCCACCCTGGCCGAATGCGGGCGAATTGATTGGAAATACCAAATTATGGCGACGTAATCTTACCGTTGGATGTTTTCAAGCCGATCGAAGACCCCCAACTAAGCTTCACGACTGTTATGTTATTATCAATGCAACATTGCAGCATGGCGATTCCAGGTGACTTTTTTTTTATGTGTGGAAACCCACTCGGGGCTTCACCCCACCGGGGTTTGCGGCGGGGCGGTGTGTCGGAATCGAACCACACGAATAAAACCACACGGTGTGCCATCTGCGCCTGAGACGGGACGCCCGGACGGGATGAGTCCGGGAACCGCTTTATTACGACTTCCAGACCCCACCCAGGACTCCAAGTGACCTAAACCAAGGCGGACTATCGAGGAGCTTCTGTGAGTTGTGCGTAACCTACACTAAGGTGGACTATTGAGGTGGTTCTATGACTTCTGCATCATTAGGCCTCCAGTCTAGCACTCAACACGACAGCAAGAATGTAGTCATTTGCGATTAGTCTTCTGCGAAAGGGTAGTACCGACTCAGAAATCGAATTATAATTTGTCGCCTGCGGTATTCCCGGACCAATACGACCTTCAAACATTCAAGAAAAGAGCGTACTCCTTCTTAAAAGGCCGGCTAAGCACTTGAGACGCCTCTGGTGTTGCGGGTGTCCATGGGCGGAGGTAATCGCTTACCATCAGGCGATACGTCTGCTTGTTTGCCACCTATATCATAAAAAAACAATGTTATTAATATATGTACCTACAGTAATATACATATACCCTTGTATTTCAAACTCATTATAAAACTTAAAGCTGGTGCTCCATCTTATTCTATTTGACAGGACGTTTACCAGCCGTAGAACATGTTCAGATCCTGCACAATGATAACGATATGCACACTCATTTTGTATTATTTGATGGCTGTTACAATTTACACGCGGTATTGATAGTCTTTGCATGTCCGATTTTATAATATAATGGATGAGTTTACAATTTAATACACCTAGATCTTAATTATATACCTAACTAGCTATGAACACGGCTCCGCCCGTGTACCTATGTGTCGATTGTCGCGGTAAATAGAAACCGATGTTCTTCCTCAAGAACCAAAGTATTTCTATGCCAAATTTCATTTAAATCGGTTCAGCGCCTTAACAGGGAGACAGGCTACTTTCGAATTGATAACATTTAGGATGGATTGTACAAATAAAACAATGCATGAAGAAAATACTTTAAGTTAAATTCGCGAGCGTGGGAATATAAAATTTGTAATTTTTAAAATGTATGTAATATAGTTAGTCACGAGAAAATAATTTTAAAGTCTTATAATGTCTTACAATCAATTTTTAATTATACTCTTTAAATACCGCCTACCGATATATCCTGTGGGTATCGTAAGAGGCGACAAAGTGGGTTAAATACGTACGACAACATCACTGCAAAAAGAAAGAAAATTTGAAACAAACTCTATACTGACCCGTTTGGTTAGTGTGATATAGTAGGCCAAATCCTCCTTTCTAAGTGGACTATTAAAAGGTTTACGAAAGAATAGTCGATAGATGATTAAGTAGATTTTTTTGGAGTCTGTGTCGGTGTAAATAAAATCGTACGTCCACCACTTCCCATCTCCCTCGAATCAAAATCCCTACGATATGCTTGTGGAGGACAAGGTTTTATGTCCATCCAACACAAAGGGAAGATCCTCAGACCAGGCGAGGTGATCATGCCTGGCGGGCCACTGCCCTACAGTTGATGTTGGAAAGTTGCATATATGTTAATAGGTGCGAGAATTTCTATTGCGCGATTAAGGATTGGTACTTTCTTCGTTTCCTTCGTTACTTTATAGTTCGACGTGTGTTCGGTAGATGGCGCTGTAGTGTGTTTTTCTTGTTGCGCTGTATGTGGAAGTCGCCACAGGACTATAAAAAGGCTTACGAAAGAATAGTTGATAGAAGATAAGTAGATTTTTTTTAGAGTCTAAGTCGGTGTAAGTTAAATTTTCGTACTTCCCCCGCTTCTCCATCTCCCTGGAATTAAAACCTCTACGATATGCTCATGGGTGGATTTCCAACACATAAGTATGCAACATATTGTCTATGATTGCGCCATTATCTAAGATCGAAATTCGAAAGATCTAGAAGTTTCTTGTGGCGATTCCCATGCTCAATTTACAAATCGTTTGACAAATCAGTTACAAAGCTAAGTTGCACAAATGACAGGTGATGACGTCACGGATCAATAATGCCTGTGATTGGTTAGCACGTGACGGTCGGTTACGTAAGTACAATTCAGTGCAAAAGAATAACAACACGTTTTATATGTATCAGTATATTTTATTATGTCTTTTTGGTTCACAGATGTCTTCAAACTTTAGATAATGGCTAAAAGTAATTCGCTTTCTTCATATACTCCAACGCTCAATTAGAAATTACTGCCAATTATGTCAGTAAGATTCATCGATTCACTGTAGTCGAGGATAACTTAATAATCTTTAAAAATATAAAACCATATTTTTACACGTTCGTGTATAAAATAGTCTAACTCTAAAATAACCAGAATTCGTGTTGTTAAACTGATATTTTAGTGTGGTTAAGTATCGATCGAGGATCGTATCAAGCGGCGTGCAATTTGAGAGGCCTATGTCTGGTAGCGTATTGCGATAAGCTGATGATGATGATGAGGGAGGGAGAGACAAAATTAAATAAAACGCACTCAGTAGACATATTGGCCGTTGCGCCTAAGAACAATAATTCATAGCAATAGAAGGATTTGTATAACTACTGACGTATATAAGTATAGAAAATTTGAAATAAAAACATGATTGAATTCTTACGAAAACAATCACATTATACTAAAAAGTAAAATGTAGTATTAAGTAGAAATCATGTAAAGGTTTATACAAAGTTGTCCGCAAGTGTACGTGGGGATATTGTACGGCTATGAGAAAGCGTCACATCCATTATGCGCGGCTGACAATAATTCCGTATCGCACACACGACAAGATATTTTCTGAATTTGTCTCTACTTGTCATGATGGATGATATTATGCGAGAAGTGAGAAACAATATAATTGTTATTTACAACATTACTTTTTAAGCATGAAGCAAGATTTGTGCATAAATAATGTTGCATCCATTTAGTTTACAGCGCCATCCTATAGACTGTTCTTTGGGGTATACGGACTTAGCTATTTATTAGGACAGTGAACAAAGAAACAATTGCACTTCTACCGAATCGTAGGTACCCATTTGATTTTTATGTATTTTAGATTGGTTTATTATGCATGCAGCATTATCTTCCTAGCCTTTATTTTTCCCAAGATTATTTGGGGTCGGCTACTAGTTCAACCTGCTTCACATGAATATCAGTTTTGACACAGAGCGACTGGCATCTGATCTCCGCAACCCTGAAGGAGTACTGAATTCGTAGGTTGAACTAGTTGTCAGTATCTTTGGGAGTACTGACTTCCCAATAACGATTGCCATAGATCTTCATGACAACCGGGTCCGACACGCTTAACGTGCTCTCCGAGGCACGGGTGGGAGACACCGCCATCTCACATACTCCGGGCTGCTATTAAGAATTTCTTGCAAGAAAAACCAAACAGCAGCTCGACTTGGGAATCGAACCCGAGATCTCTTGATCTGCAGTCGCTTTCGCTAACCATTAGACCAACGAGGCAGTCAACCGCAAGATTTTAATAAATAATTTAATTAAAAATAGTAAAAATATCTATATATTAGGTTCGTGGTTTTCTTTCTGACAACGCGTGTTGATGGCAATCCAATCTAGTTACGAAAATGATGCGATTACCCACCCCTGCTCTCACAATAGTGAGTTACTGTGAAATGATGATCATCGCGATATGATACGTGGCTGAGACCGGTCTTGTCTCAAATTGTTTACAACGACTGTAATGTCACATTGCAGAGAACACTTTGATGAGTTATTTCACAAAGGAATGTAGATATAATGGTACTCGTACTTATCAGAAAACTTATACCTAATCTTCATTTTATACGTGAAGCTAAATAATATACCATTTTTATATTATCTTTTTAAGAAAACTATGCAAACGGTTCAATAGTTTTTGTGAATATGTCTAAAAGTATCTGTTTATTCAGATTTACGGCCAAGGGACATATAAGAGACTGTGTAAGCAAAAAAAATGACAAATAATGAACTCACATTTATATAAATTTGTCTATATAAAAACATAAGATAAGAAGCGCCCATAGGCCAGTTGCACTCAGTGATTCAAAACAATCACTCGTGTGTACCTTCGGTGATTAAAATCAATATTGTAAGTCTGTATTAACTTCCCTCAGTGCCGCAGTGTGTACGACCACTGACGAAATGAAGTATTAATTATTTAATAATATTGTGTCATTGGTACGACTAAGCGGGCTAAGTTGTATTAATTATTTAATAATATTGTGTCATTGGTACGACTAAGCAGGCTAAGTTGTATTAATTATTTAATAATATTGTGTCATTGGTACGACTAAGCGGGCTAAGAAAATATAACACCTCCGGTTTTCTTCTCTTTGTTTTCTATAGGTCAAGGTTTACCTGACAATAAAGAACACATACATAAAGAATTAGCTAATTTGGTGCAGTCGATCGAAAGTTATGCGCGTACGTACATTTATGTGATTCATTTTTATTTATATAGATTTTAATCACATGAATATAGTAGTTTAAGTTAAGAGTAGTCTAAAACAGTGACGTCACAACTTTGCATTTAGTAAAATACATTTTGCATGTAAAGAATACGTTTCGGGAGATGATAAAAGTAACTAATTTGACTCAGGTCCCAACTACCCTACTGTACTTATACCATAAAGAAACAAAAGGATTCATATTTCGTATAGGACCACAACCGCTTAAAAGGTCTACATTCCATCCAAGTACTGCAGCTTCCTCAATATAAGCTTCACTCTGTTTTCCTTGTATATTATTTGTTAATAATCCACTAGGCCATAGAGGACGGGAAAGCTAGCAATGCATTAAGAACAAAGAGTTTCACTTATCAAATAACTCACGTCTTGTAGTGAAACAATCATTCAAACCTTAAATAGTTTTCGTGATGGATACAAACAAACTTTCTCTTTTACATAATCGTATATGAGACGTGAAAGCTCTTGCTAATATTAAAATGTCCGTCAGAGGATTGCGCGGTCAAAGTAACACAAGTAATGTTTTTTTTTAAAAAACCCGACTACGTAATAAGTAGGGTTATGTATTTCGAGTGTATGTATGTATGTATGTAGCATGAGTGTAGAGCCTAAACGACTTGTAGTATTTTTATGTTAGTGGTGTCAATAAATTCGTCTTAGTCGTGAGAGTGACACTGGGTACATCAAAATTAAAAAAACAATAAGTCTAAGTTTTTTTAATAATTCATTTTTTGTTTAAATTTTATATTTAATGAGATCTCTTTTTCTTTCTTCCTTCTATAATGAGACAAGAGACGATCTTGTGTCTGTTAAATTGCACTAGTTTCGGGCATACTTCGCTTGATGGTGATTACCGCTCATGGCCAGATACAACACCAGAAGCTTCACAAGAGAGTTGCTGGCCTTTGGGAGATGAGGGGAGGGATAGGCATATGGGCCTCCGGTATCCTCACTCACTCTGTGAAACACAGCGAAAGCGCTGTTTAACACCAATCGAGTCGGCTTATTCGTGCCAAAGCGTGGCGCTCTCTCCGAAAGTTGTTAAAAATGAGTTGCTTAAAATATTCAGTAAAGGGTCTGGAAGCACATTTACGTCCATCCTGTGATCAAAGAGGCCATCAAGAAGCTAAGCTGGCTATTAAAATCTTGTCTTAAATTATTATTACAAATAATGAACTCAGTCATTATTATCATCTTCCAACCATTTTTCTAACTTTATTTCGGTGACGCGGTGCAATTACTTTTTTTCTCCATTCTCTACTATCACACCCCGGTTCACTACTTACTCCACTCCTGCCTATATCCTCTTTTACGCAGTCCAATTTTTACCATTTTCGTTGGTCATCCTTTTCTATTATATTCATCTACTTCCATAACTTAAACTTTCTTCACTTACCCTACACTTACATCAACTTAGTAAATAGATATATTTTCAAATTCTCTTCTCGTGTTTTATTTCAAATACAATTAAAATCGAAAGCAAACCCGATGTACGAGCTAGTATCGCATCTCACAGTGGAGCTGTAATTTAAAATACATATTAAGAAGTAGTGAAATATTAATTTTATTTGTTCTAAGACACATTATAACATATGATCTCATGGTACAAGTTATTAAACACAAACGATCTAAGCACAAGTTTTACATACAATTTAGTATAACAAATTGTAATTCGGGGTCTAAGGTATAAGCAGAAAGCTATTTGATCGTTTCAAGTGGATTTTGCAGCGGACATTATGGTTCTGTTCTTAACTGGGCTTTGTTCTCGTTCAAAGCTTTGTCAATGTTATTTTTTTTGTATTTCCACACTAAGGCTGCATGTTTAACTTTTTCAAGTATTTTTAAACCAATAACAGTTTACTTCAATCTTTCGTTTTATATTACTGATGAACAGTAATGATTGTGGCGACTTCCACATACAGCGTCAACATAAATATATGACAACGCCATCCACCGAGGATACACTGAACTACGTAGTAACGTACTGCACGATGAAGCTACCAATCCTGCATCGCGTAATAGAAGTTCTCGCGCCGATTAACATATATACAGCTTCCCAACATCAACCGTTGGACAGTGGCCCGCCAGGTATGATCACCTCGCCTGGTCGGAGGATCCTCCGTTTGTGTTGGAGGAACATGTGGCCCGTTCCTCCACAATGATTACATTTCATTTACTGTTACTAAGAATATTTTTTTGTGCACGATAACTCGGTGCTACATTATTAAGTAGATAGATCAATATACATGCGAAGTCATTATTAGCCATTTCTGGCCTACATACACTCTTTTGTCACATTTGCCTGAAAATCTCTATAAATTGAAACTTTTACATATATTTACCATTGCTAAATAAATTACGGCTATAAATAATTATTGCTAAACGATTTGCACAGTTTTTGCAATCTCATCTCGCTATCTCTTTAGAATTACAGCATACGACGAAGTCGGTGCGCAAGCGCATCTCAGCGGGGCGCGATCACTGAAAGTAACAGACACACGGTTAACCTTTAGATTGAGACGTGAACCGAACTATAATAGCATGCAGTATGTACATGACGGTCATAGGTGTGTTGTGTGTGATATCTAAGTTGTGACCATCGTGCTTAGCGGCACGTCTATTATAATCTTTCATTGGAGCCTCTTTTCATTTCATAGCTCGGTGACTACGACGCTGGACCGTATGACTTGTCGACGTTTAGTAGTTCTTTTTTATGGGATTAATCTTATCTTCACGCCCACCACTGTACTTCTGTACACCAGAATCAACAGCAGTGACCCGCGTACACACTGAGTTATGATACTTAGAAAGTCCTAGGCAAAATTAAACTGCCTCGGAACCCGTAACGAAATTAATCAGACGAAAACTGAAGGACTTGGAAATATAATATCTGTCTAAGTATGAAGACGTAGGTCTTGAAATTTTTTAAAAACTGACACAAAGAACACCCGGACTTAGAACAATTATTCAGATCAACAATTTGTTACTCATATGAAGTGATGCCTAGTGTATCAGTAGAAAACGTCGTGACGTCTAATTAAACAACTACCTCATCCGTGCAGTCAAATTGTTGGTATCCATTGGTCTACGGTAGTTTCTTTTGAACACGGAAAAGAACAGATCAATGCGTCAAAACTATTCATCCAAGAACATACCACAGTTCAGTCTAATCTATTTTTTGTGTTTTTTCTCTGTCCATTTGAAATTCGAAATCAATATCCATAAAATTTTATCCGATCGCAATAGACTAAAAAAGTCGGTATGAAGCAGTTGTAATATCAACTTAGCCATATTTTTGTCAAAGTATGAGCCCAAATGGGCCTACGCGTTATGACTCAAAATGTATTTATGTGTGCGTGAAATTCTGAATGTTTCTTTTTTATTGATATGCGTAAATTCGTAGTGACGGGAGTTGTTTTTGTCTAAATTGTGTAGGTGTGGAGATTTTCCCAAAAAAAAATAACACTGTTTTAAATCGGAAAAAGACACTATGAGTTCTCTCCTTCGTTCAGAGGCCCATGTTGCTCTATGCAACTTACCTGACAGCAAGTGCTTACTGCCTACTTAGTTACCCAATGATTATTCTTGTAGTGTAAATGATAAATTTATAAAACATTTATATACAACACTTATTTTTAATTAAGAAACCGGCTAAGTGCGAATCCGATTCGAGCACCGGGGGTTTCGTAAAAACCTGTATAGTGTAAACCTGTGAGGTATATTTGATGTAACTAAAAATGTATGCTTTTCATAATTTTTCCTTTGTCTGTGCTATAAGATGTTGCTTCGTATAAAATTTGAAGATTCTGAGTCCACGGGAAGTATCCTGTAGGTTTTGATTCCCTCGCGAGTGTCAAAATATTGCAGCACAAACGTCTGTATCTTTTGATTGCGTTGGCTATAAAATTTAATTTTTCACAGCTCTAAAGGACAGTAAACCTGATTATCTGATATGAACTTCAGTTTGATACGTCCACGCGTTCTTGGGAAAAAGAGTCTTGACAATCAACAAAGTGATCCTAAAAGGTTTCCGTTTTTTGGTTTGGAAGTACGAAACATTGCTAAATTATCGTCTTATTCCAAAAACGATATTAAGTAGATATTAATTATACGAATAAAAATATCAAAACAATTAATTTCTTTAAAATCATTAAGAATGATTTCTTAAAATTGAAATTAAAAAAACTACAAACAATACGAGCTCCGATAATACAAAAAGTTGATCTTGTAAAGCTTGACCCAAATAATTAGACCCAACTGACGTATAAATCATCATTCGAGATATATTTCCGAAGAAATGTAGTCGGGTGGCTTTTAAAGATGGTGGACCATTGACCGACCAAAGCTATACTAAAATTAAAATGCTATTCTTTATTACCAGATTACGATGAAACTACCAAACCGATTTTAAAGAATAAGGTATCAATATATTTGTAATACCGTCTCGGATGACATAGGCTATGTACATTCTTCTTTTGATGATATGGCAATCAGCCGGATCAGCTATTTCTGCCAATGTCAAGTATTTCGAGTCTTCAATTCTAAGTCTTCGAAAAAATTCTAAGGCTATGTGAATTTTATCAAAGTTTTGACGTAGTCGCGTTATATTTTTTTTACTTTTTCTTGTTAAAATTTAATAATTATCTCTCTTTTCCAGATTTTTTTAACATATTTGCTTTTTATAGCAGTGAGATGCAATAGATTGATGACAACGATCATTCATATAAGAGCAATATAATATTTACAATATTACATTATGCTCCACGTGACCATGGTATCGCAAAACTAAAAACTCTGTTTTTCGAATAAGACTTATGTTAGGGGGAGAGCCACGCTTCGGCATGCATGGGCCGGCTCGACCGGAGTGATACCATGGCCTCACAGAAAACCGGTGTGAAACAGCGCCTGCGCTGTGTTTCACCGAGTGAGGGAGGATACCGTAGGCCCATAATCCAACCCTTCCCTTCATCCCCCTCCCCATCCCCCAAGGCCGGCAACGCACTTGTGATGACTCTGGTATTACGAGTGTCATGGGCGGCGGTAATCGCTTACCATCAGGCGATACGTCTGCTCGTTTGTCCACTATTCCATGAAAAACAAATTAGGTTTGCGTAGGGAAAGGCCTAAGGCAATACCTCTTTTACTTACTTGTGATTTGTGGTCATAGAGCAACACAATAAGGCGTGGCCATAAGCAAGCATTCCTCTCTGTTAAGGCGTTAGCTCAAATGGGCTTACGCGTTACACAGCTATTATTTTATAAAATTAATGCACGTTTTGCACAAAGGCGAACTTAATGTCATGGGGCATTCTCTGCCAGTCAACCTCAAGTTGATGTGAAAATATCATGTAGTGGGAGCATAAGAAAATTCAATTTGACATATATGTATATTGGATAAAACTAATATATGCACAAATTACTACTGAATCGTGTACGTGGAATTCTTTGTGTATGTTCTGTTGTAATTATTATGTATGAGTTCGTAGTGAAACTCGAATGTTTTTGTATGGGAGACTAAAATGAGTGTGTGTGAAGATTTCTCCACCAAAAAAGGCCATACTGTTTTGTATCGGGAAAAGACGCTAAAGTTACTGCCCTCCTGTCCGCCGGCCTGTGTTGCTCTATATTTGAGGTATATAAAGCACAACAAATTACCAAAACAAGTTGTTCAGTTTAATCTCAAATCAAATCAACAACCCATAATGTCCCACTGCTGGGCTCGGGTCTCCTCTCAGGAGAGGGTTAAGGCCATACGTCCCCACGCTGGCCAAGTGCGGATTGGGGACTGGCAAGACAACGTTGTGGCTACGTAATCTTACCGTTGGATGTTTTTAAGCCGCCCGAAGGCCTCCAACTAAGCTTCACGACTGTTATCCTATGATAACAACCGGGATCGACTGCTTAACGTGACCTTCGAATCACGGAGACGCTCATGGTAACATGCCACCAGCGGTCACCCATCCAGGTACTGACCGCGCCGTCGTTGCTTGCCCTCGCTGATTGTTTCTAATCACCGAGTGCAACTGGGCTATGAGCGCCAGTTTAATCTAACTTGCAATAAAGAAAATATTGAGTGTTTATTTCAAATTGTGTGCGACTATGTACTTCAAAAACAACGTATCACAGATTCATTACCGTAGTTATCATATACTATAGCATAGCTTGTAATATACAGCATACTTAAAAAGACAGGTGGTGTTAATTTAAAGCGCAATGTACGAATACATTATAAATAATTACATATTTACGATAGGCACGTTGGTGTGCGCTGCCATAGCGGTTAATTGTGGATCGATCATTTTTTATTTTTACGTCGTGATTTGTCAAGTCTGCTGGTCTAGTTTTTTCTGTGATGATGTATATCTAATTACCATGTGTATTGATTAGCCTTTTTCTTAAACCTAGGTTACATAAAATGTGTAAGTGGTATTGATGTGTGTACAAATAAACTCCGCAAGACAGCATCCACTGCAAAGAGAGAGAAAACTTGCAGTAAATTCTTTTTTTTTGACGGGTTTGAAAATACCTTCGAATCTTCGGTTCCTCGGGGACTGGGAAGCCCGGTATGTGGTGATTCCACTAAAACCACCCCGGCGGCCGGTCTCAAGCGACCCGGACCATGTTATTACAGGCCCCCCTCAGGATAGACGCCGTGCCTCTATAGACTCTGTCCAGGGGAAGCCTTAGCTTCACCAACCCGTAGCCCTGGTGAAAATAGTAGGCCAAAATTTCACTTTTAAGGAGAGGCCTTTGTTCAGCTGTAAAGACTGTCGACGTAAAATAAATAAATATATTTAAATAAATAAATAAATATTTCGGACATTTAACACACAACGCCATCTAGTTCCAAACTAAACAGAGCTTGTATTATGGGTACTAGACAACTGATATAAATACATATATACTTTTTTTGTAAATATATGCATATCATACATAGAAAACACCCAAACTCCGAAACAAACATTTGATCCGACCCGGGAGTCGAACCCAAGACCTCAAGAACAGCAAATGCTACCGCTGCGCCACCGAGGCAGTCAAAGGGGACGGAAGTGGTGATAAGGAAGCTAGAACATGTTTTTTTATGTACGTACGGGCGTAGAGTATTCCTTCACGTCCCTTGAGAATGCAGGAGCCAAGAGTATGTGGTATTTAAAGTGAAATCACCCTAAAATGGATGCCCTCAGGTTTTTTTGCAGTACATATCCCAAAGCCAATAGTTAGTTGGCATTAGCTCTGGTCTCTGGCGAGATAGCACTATGATATAGAAAATAGTAATAATGTCTGGACTCGATATGCGACTATTTCAGACTTATTTGATTATGGTTATCTAACTGCTGATAACTATATACTATTACTGTTTGTAAAGACATTAATACACACATACAACATAGCCAAGCTAAGTTTGCACCTCGTGAACACACCAACAAACTCAAAACTTCTGTCTGTCACCTGTCCCAGACTTGTGCGACAGGCTTAGCACCTTTGTCACCGATACACGTCTTGCTTCCCTGCGTTGTACATCCATACTCCATACTTAGATACTTACTTAATTATTACCTACTGATATTATAAATTCATTGTCTGTTACGTTTCATAACTAAACCGTCTACTGATAAATTTAATACAGGTATAGATTGGACCTTGGAGAAGAACATTGGTTACTTTTTATCGCGATAGCCCACATACACACGGGATAAACATCGGACCCTAGTTAGCACACTATAGATAATCTCTCTTATACTCTTATATAGAACACTTGGCCGAATTCATTGAATTATATATATTCATCGAATCCATGACCACCATCTTTATAATACAAATCACTAACTACAGGAGTATGTTCTCATATAAATCACCAGCATATTATTTTAACTTAATCGTAACAGTGAGACAATTATTTCACGATTTCTCGACACCATATTTTAACGGGGTCTTCTTTTGATGAGATGGCAACCAGCCGGATCAGCTATTTCTGCCAATGTCAAGTATTTATCGTCTTCAATTCTAAGTCTTTGAGTACTCAAATCTTCGTCTTTATGAAATTAATGATAAAAGTTCTTCTTCTCTTTTGATGATATGGCAACCAGCCGGTTCAACTATGTCTGCCAATGTCAAGTATTAAAAGTCTTCAATTCTAAGTCTTCGAGTCTTCAAGTCTTCGTCGTGACGGAATTAGTGATAAAAAATATAAAAAAAATCTGGATAACATGAAACGGGGACCGTCTTTCGCAAAAACAAAAAACGATCTCATGGTAAAAGTTAACGGGGTCTTATTAAGACGTGAACTGACTGTCACGCACAGAAACAAGAAACATTTTATTATAAATGAAGTTCTTGTTTGGATAAGTGTCAATTGGAGTACATTCAAATGTCGGTTAGCTATATATGTTTATTTCGTTAACGAGTCAAATTGATTACCTTTTGGGGGTACTGAGTTTATTAACAGTTGAGATACAGTTATCTTTTTATATTAGTAAAGTAGCTCTGTTTGTGATCAAAAGACAACTGTAAAAAAAATATAAACCTGTACAAAAATGTTGTTATGGTAACAAGCTAAAATAAAAAAATAGAAAAACCCCCTGTACAAGCACTTAATCGAGTAATCATACGGCCGAAAATGATCCATCATTATGAAAAATACATTATTTTGAAAAAAAAGCTGATACTTTTAGATTGCTGGACCAATATTCAATGACTTTTAAATGAAAAAAAAACCGCATTGATATTGTTCCATCCGTTTGAGAGCTACCATGCCATCGACACACACACATAGACATCGGCGTCACACCCTTTTTTGCGTCGAGGGTAAAAAAGCATCATCTTCATACATCATGTTACTATCCTACTTTACCCCGCAGGTCTCTTAAGAGCCCACTGAAAGAATAAAATGAGCAGCAAAACCTTGACACAAACCTTATATTCAATCCATTTCGAGGGCTTGGCATAAGGCAAAACCTCATTAACGAAAAGAAGACCATTTCGAGAAGGCATAGGATTTGTTTCTGGCTTAAAACTATGTTAAACCTCTCAAAAACTATTGTTATACCAACCAATTATTAGTTAGGATACTTGTAACAATTATAACATACAAAAAGTAGTTATTTTCTTTTAAGTTCTAGAAGTAAGTTTATCTCGGTTGTCGTTTAAATTTGCTACCGAGAAAACCGTGAATTTTGTGATCTCTAGACATTATACTGTCATCCCTTTCTTACCTACAAAATCTGTACCTATTTATATTTCAAATCAACCTATTGCCATCTACTACGAAGGTCTCCCACCAAGGAGTGGCAACTATCCCAGTCACATGTTATTACGTAATTTTTTTGTTTTTACATACCTGTCATTTAACGCAAAAAGTAATTTAAACCCAATCTGAGCTAGCTAGCTAGTTACTAGACAACTGATATAATACATACACTTTTTTCTTGTAAATACATTCATATCATTGATAGAAAATACTCAAACTCCGAAACAAATATTGGCAGATCATACAAACATTTGATCCGACAAGGAATCGAACCCGAGACCTCATGAACAGCAGTCGCATACGCTACCGCTGTGCTATCGAGGCATTATTAAGTTCTGATAACGTAAGGAAATATGTCTAAAAGTAGTACTAGAACAGTGCCCTATAAAAATATTCAATAAAATAAACAATATGGCGCAATAATATAAACTTAAAGAAACGGGTACCTATCTTTGTAAACTATATATCAAAACTCTTCAAATAATTAATTCTCAAGATCTTGATTGCAAACAATCAGTATGGTAAGAATGCTTACTGAAAGTTATGCTAATATATTTGCCAAGTACACAATTAACAAGGATGGTCTGACGCGCGGGAGAATTTGCGAGGCATCGATGTGTCGTAACTTATTTCACAACTAACTTATTTGCATACAACGCTCAATATATAGAGTTAAGAAGATATAGACGGACGGGTTTTGTTCTTTTCTATTTGGTTTGGACTTGATTTATATCTAATTAATCATCAACAACCCATAATGTCCCACTGCTGGGCTCGGGTCTCCTCTCAGGAGAGGGTATATATATACGTCCATACGTCCCCACGCTGGCCAAGTACGGGTTGGAGACTGTTAAGAATACACTGTGGCTACGTATCTTGCCGTTGGATGTCTTTAAGCCGCCCAAAGTCCTCCAACTAAGCTTCACGACTGTTATCGTATGATAACAACCGGGACCGACTGCTTAACGTGACCTCCGTATCACGAAGACGCTTATAGTAACATGCCACCAGCCGTTACCATCCAGGTACTGACCGCGCCGTCGTTGCTTACCCTCGGTGATTGTTTCTAAACACCGAGTGCTACTGGGCTATGAGCGCCTCATCATCTTTATAACAATATATCTAATTATTTGGCCTATATCTAATTAATACCTTATTTAAATAAGAACTTTAGGTGAATGGATTTAAAGCATTTATATTTTAAATAAAACGTTTCAAGTACAAATTTAGTAGAATTTATCTTTTTATCACACAATCAACAACAACCAAACAATATTTGTATGTATATTAAATCTCATCTATTCTATTCAATTCTTTTTGTCAATCTCTCTGATGGTCAACTCCCGCACCAACCACCTTTTGACGAAATCACTTCCAGATTGCATGACATCACATATAACAAAAAA
Organism: Hyphantria cunea; assembly: GCA_003709505.1. Classification (NCBI taxonomy): domain Eukaryota; kingdom Metazoa; phylum Arthropoda; class Insecta; order Lepidoptera; family Erebidae; genus Hyphantria; species Hyphantria cunea. The sequence continues at coordinate 507,020 of PKRV01000643.1, forward strand.
GCTAAAAAATGTATAAACCGACTTACGTGAAACCTTTAAATAAAATCATACGACCATTGTCACCTAAGCCATTATTACGAATCTATTGATATATCATTCATTAAAATCGGTTCAGTAGTTTAGACGCTAAGGTGGAATATACATAGACTGCCAAAACTGTTACCACATAACTATGTACTATTACACTTCCTTTTGGCTTTGGTTGAGTCAAAAGCTGTGCCAAGTCTAAATCTTCCATGTAATGGCTTTTCTTGATTTAGGGAGTGAGCACACAACAGTGGTCTCGTAATTTTGACTTGTTATCGGCATCGTTATATTTATTTATTGACTTTAAAACAAATATTCCAGTTCGAGGCCATTTTTAGGGTTCCGTACTTCAAATGGGAAAAAAGGTACCCTAATGATCATTTTGTTGTCCACCTGTCTGTCAGTCAAGGCCCCTTTTTCTCAGGAATGCGTGTGGGTATCAAGCTGAAATTCATATCAAATACTCAAATCTACTTTCATTTGGAACTCTGAGAAAATCAAGCTTCTAAGCTAACGCAATCAAAGATACTGCAGTTTATGCTGTAAATTTGCCACACTTACAAGGGAATTAATACCTACAGGGTACTTCCCATTAACTCAGAATCTTGTAATTTGGTACGAAGCAACATCTTATAACACAGATAAAGAAAAAAATGCGATAAGCACAAATTTTTAGTTACTTCACATAATATACCTTCAGGTTTGTACGGAACCCTTGGTGCGCGAGTCCGACTCGCACTTCGACGGTTTTTAATATTCACACTACTTTATGCATCGCTCCAGGCCATTTGTTGCGTTTATTTTGGGTACAGCTGCATAGATGAATACTTTTTAACCGACTTCAAAAAAAGAGGAGGTAGTCAATTTAAAAATATGGTTTTGGTGAAAAAAAAATAATTCAGATTATAAAAAAATATTTTTTAGAATGTAGTGTAAAGGGACTTCCTGTGCTCCACAATTTTTCAATGTTTTATGTTTAGAAAATGATTAATTTAGTAGTTACTAGATTAATATTTTTCTCATAGTTATGTATGTCTGTCTATCACACTTTTACGGGTAAACCACTACACTCATTTAAATGACGTTCATCATAAAGTTGCATTGATTCTTGTAGAAGGACACAGGCTAGTCTTTACCGCGATAACTGACATAAGCATGAACGTAGCAGGGGGGTGAAGTCGGCATAGGTAACGCAAGGTAAGAAATCGTGAAGTAGATATTGTAAGCCATATTTCATTCGCAAAACAAAAACAGTAAAAGCCTGTAAAGTAATTGTCTATCTATTTATATATTCAAACTGCATCGTGTCTTCTCAACAACGTCTAAATCTAACAGCTTCCATTTCCTCCAAATGTCACTCAACGCATGTTAAACGGAAATTCTTTGATAGAAACCTGACTGTGGCTTTGAACAGGAAATCGAGTACTGCGCCTCACAATTCTACAATTGAGGTATTTATCGAGAAATGTGGGGTTGCACGCAGGGGTGATTTATTGTGTTACAGCTTATTCTGTGTAAAGATATTTTGACGGGTCTGGTTAATAACCAATTTGACTACACGGTTGGCCTAGTGGTTTCAGTGGTCGCCACAGCGCTTCCTACTGCGTCAAGTGTTGTGGGTTCAAATTCTACGTGGGACAACACTTTGTGTGATCTATAAATTGTTGTTCTAAGTCTGGGTGTACTTTGTGTCCGTTTCATGTATGTTTGTAAAGATCCTCGTGATACAGGAATGTATATTCCTAATGCGGGAGTTGTCTATTTAAAACAGAAAAATAGAAAATCGAAGTCCCTGTGGATGCTTATTTATTAGAAATGAAATGAAATCTTTTATTTCCACAATTAGGTTACAGGAGCCCTTTGCAAGTTGAACTTTTCTTGGGAAGATGAGTTCGGCTTTTCGTCTGTCCTAACTGGATTAGCCCTGATTCACAGACGAAACAAAGTCAACTCAACAAAAGGATGAAACAAACTCAAGGATCATCGTCTCTTCTGTAGTCCAGAATAATATTTCGCCTGGCTGACTGTAAACCAGATCCCATCAAAAACTTAAATGCGTAATGAGAACCAAGTTCAAGTCAAGTTCAATGTTATGATATATGTCGTGGCTGTTCACTTCAACGATAAGAAGTGGACTCAAAATGGGTGCCAAGTTCAATGTTTAGTATTGAAATTTATTTACAACTACACAATTTATTACGAAATTGTCTTAATATTATTTTCTATATTTTCTTGTATCTTTATAATGTTCGCGCTGCCCTCCCTGCTCCGCAGCCGCCGCACTGTGCGCTGTAGTCGGATATGCCTATTATTTATTTTTGTATAAGTAATCATCTTACACTATTGATAGGTGCTAAATATTGAAATAATAATTAGCAATAAATCCCAGTTAATAACGTATTAAATAAAAAATCGACTATACTCTTAGTTATAAGTACTATAACTGATAAACTAAGGGTGGTATTCTACTCGTTATATAATCATGTGAAGACCTTAAAATCCACTTGTACAGTCTTTAAAATAAAACTTTCAGAAACTCTCAGTACTATCAATTATTCAGATATTTTATTATAGTTTTGACACACAACCCCCTCGTCTCAAGCTAAGCAGAACTTATGGTATGGGTACTAGACAACTGATATAAATACGTATAATTTTATTTTGTACATCACACATATTATACATAGAAATCACCTAAACTCCGAAACAAATATTTGCAGATCATACAAACATTTTGTCCGACCCGGGAATACAACCCGAGACTTCAAGCACAACAGTCGTATACGCTACTAATACGACACCGAGGCACTCATTATTATCATTGCTATATTACAAAAATACCACAGGACTAACATTGCAAAAGATATCGAAAATACTATGCAGGTCAAATATTGCAAATGATTGTTACTGGACCATTCAATTAGATAACAACCATTCGTTGATACAAGTAAGTACATCCATAACGATAATTACGAGAATTTCTTGCATAGAGGGTTGCCATTTTTAACTGAATTAATATATCAATCGTAATAATCGCTTGAATCAAAACAAATAGATTAATATACCACAAAACAAAGATTTTTACTACAAGTTCTACATAAGCTATACAAATAAATAAAATGAGAGTCTGCTTATCTGCTTGTAATAAAGTATAACAGCTCTTCGGTTTGTATTTAATAATGAACGCTAAAGTATGTGTGTGTACCACAAATCAAAACAGCAATAAAAAAAATAGAAATAAACTGTGTATTTTTTTTAGGCTAATTTCTGAAACGGCTAGACAGGTTTTGCCGTGATTTTCGATACCGATACAAGGAGTAATTCAGGCTACTTTTTATTGGACTTACTTCGCCCTGCGGCGTTACGCGTACCGCAGGTAACACCACGTTGTGTAGCTAATGAAAAAGAATTTTGGCATCATTTAGCCTTTAATTAAACTTTTTTTGTTTATGTCATAAGGGGCAAACGAGTAGATGTATCGCCTAATGGTAAACGATTACCGCCGCCCATGGACACCCGCAACACCAGGGGCGTCACTAGTGCGTTGCCGCCCTTGCGGGATAGGAAGGGGGATTATGGGAAGGGTTGGATTATGGGCCTCAGTTTTCCTCACTCACTCAGTGAAACACAACGCAGGCGCTGTTTCACACCGGTTTTCTGTGAGGTATCACTCCGGTCGAGCCGGCCCATGCATGCCGAAGCGTGGCTCTCCCACGGTAAGATAACTAAAATAATTAAACTAACTTGATGTATAAAAATAAGTAAATAGTAAATTATGTAATAATAACAAGATTGTAGGTATTTTATCACAGGTATAACAATTTGCATATAATAATTTATTTAAAATGACGACTTTGAAGACTCAAAGAGCATTTTTAGACTAGTTTGTAATTCACATTAATTATCTTCGTTACCAAAATAATTAAGTTTTTATTGGATTAAAAAAAACTGAAATATGAAAATTCTATATGTAATAATAACGCTGCATTAGTTGCTGCGTTATTTTATCATATGTATTTGTATATATGTATGTGTGTTAGTATATGTATGTATGTGTATATATGAATATGTATGTATATGTGTATGTATGTATGTATTTGCGAATGAATATCGTATGTGTTTACTAATATGCATAAAGTATTCAACTGTAGTTATAAAATTAATGTCTATAAATCACTATTGTTATCTTTTTAATTTGTTATTATATTCGTTTCTTTTAAATACGCATAACTATGTCCTTACATTTTTGCACTATCCTCTGTTCACTCAGGGTTTGCTGGCAGAAAACTCAATGTTGGGTTAAGCACGCCTTTTGTACATGACACTTCCTTGTATTTTGTTCATACTTGTATTTTCAATGTGTACAATAAAGAATAAATACAAATACATTTTAGTGTGGATAAAACCAGAGCCTTATTGAAATTTAAAAAAGACAACTTTGAATTATTAAAACTGAAATAGCCGTAAAGACCATTTATATTTGTTTGAAATCACACATTGATCGACAACCCTAGCCAATCTTTGACGATAGATTTACCTATAAGTAAAATCAAATTGTATTTACTAATCAAAGTACCGTTGCGTATCCATATTATCATTACCATCTGACGAAGGCAGCTCTACGCTATCATTGCCGATGAAAGCCAGCATTACGCGTGCATTAATAAGGGGTAGCAGAAACAACGTCATTACGTCATCGCAATTTAATTTCAGATGTAATCAAGAGTAGGGTGACCATTTAATGTAAATTAGTCAGGAATTGGTGGGTTTTTTTCAACTAGGAGAATATTCTGTGCCGTAAGAAACTTCACAATTATTCATTAAGTGAACACAAATACCTTTCGTACTCACAACAACAGAACATTCCTACACACAACAATTTATGGACCAGGAAGAGTATTGTTCCATGTGAAGATCGAACCTATAGCACTCAGAGCAGTAGTAAGCGACAAGGTGTTCTTTTTTTTTATATTTAAGCTGCCAAAATGACTCTGCCCTGTCTGATGGAAAGTATGAGCAGAATCCAAGAGTGGTGGTCACCATCCTCAATGCGAAAAGGAACAATGCAGTATGGTGACCCACACTATGGCGGCCTGGGGAGAAAAGGGATGGTGAGGGGGATAGGGGGCGTTGGATTGGGATATGGGCCTCCGGTATCCTCACTCACTCGATGAAAACCAGCGTAAGCGCTGTTTCACACCGGTTTTCTGTGAGGCCGTGGTATCACTCCGGTCGAGCCGGCCCATTCATGCCGAAGCGTGGCTCTCCCACGGTATGTGTTCGCTGATTCAGTCAAGATAATCCTTGGCAAAGTACACAGTACAATAATATATTAATTATGACGACTTTGTCAAACGAATATAAATAAATGAATCTAATCAGTCAATCAAAAACTGATTTATTTTAATTTATAAATCAACAATCCCTATTACTTAGGAAATCGTGGGTTTTCTACAACCATACGAACAATAACTATAATAAGTTTTTACCATACACATTAGCCCAGAGGCCGGATAAATCAGCAATGACTGGCTGCCAATGGAGTAACGGACTGGCTGCGGTGCGTTCCAACGAGCCAGCTGACTCGATACTATATTAAACATTAATTTTATCCTTAATGTTAGAAAAGTATTGTTATAATTTAGATGTATAGTATTAGTAGTGAGTCATATAGATGATTTAATAAATTGTTATGTTTTATAAATAAAAAAAAAAAAACTACTAGCCTCAAAGACTGAAACCTTTTGTTTGTTAGTTGTATGTATCTGCATTGCGAAATAACCTCGTAACAACCGACAATTTATCATTGTGTAAAATCTATTACGAGATCGGATTTTATTTATAAGGGGCCTAACCGATTTTGATTTAGATAGGTTTTTAAAGAACCTTGAAGAAGACACGTAAAAGTTTTTGTGTGAAAAAAGAGGCAGTGAAATAAGTAATGTTACAATATTACTGAAAAGTCACGGTCACTATTCAGTAGTATTGTGAAGATAATATTTAGTTCATTTTGTTTATTAAAGCGAGAAAATGAAAAAACCGCATCTTGTTCCCACTAAATTATATAAATGAAATGTTTAAAATCACTTGTTTAAGGCAAGTTTCACAAACGTTGCAAACAAGGCATCCGCTTAAGTTAACCCAGTCGATGATGAGGCCAGCTTAAGTTATTGTTAAGCTAATGTCCCGCGTATGAGTCCTGTTGGAAAGCGGCTTACGTACTGCACTTAGCTGTGATAAGTTACCTTCGAGCACATTACTAACCGTGAATTTGTTTTGACATTTGTATATCGCTTTTGATTACGTGCAGATATTGTTCATTGGATGTTGTAAAGACTGTATATACATATATACTGTTTTTTGAAAAAGGAAAACTGGTGTTTGTTAATTTTCCTTATTTAGGACTTATTAATATAAATGTGGATTTTTTTTTAATACTTGCCAAAATACATGTCAGTCAAACTTGAGTCTTGAAGGCCTCAAGTTTTCTGTGAGGTGAATGACTAATATGGGTAACAAAAAATATTTTTGAATGATTAAAAATAATAAACGTTGCAAACATTCATGAAGCGCACCCAAATAACATCCAGATTCAGAACAACAATTTGAGGAACCTAAGGGGATGAATCCACAATACTCGGCGAAGAATACACAAGAAGCGGCAAGTGAATGCTTAAGCCATTCATACTTTTTCATTTTTTTATGGGGGCAAACGAGCCAATCCTATCGCCTGATGGTAAACGTTTACCACCGCCCATGGACAACACCAGAGGCGTCTCAAGTGCACTGCCGGCCTTTGAGCGCTGGAAAGGGCGATGGGGGAAGAGTTGGAGTACAGGCCTCCGGTATCTTCACTCACTTACTCACTCACGGTGAAACACAACGTAGGCGCTGTTTCACACTGGTTTTCTGTAAGGACGTGGTATCAAAATAAATGTAAAAGTACCTTTAAAAAAACTGTTTTATTAAAACAATTGAAGCAAAGTCAACATGCCAATATAAAATGATTCCTTAGACGGTATCAATACCCAATCTGCCAACAATCGTCCCTTCATATCCTGTGTAAAATTGGAGTGAAGAGGAAATTGACAATATTTTGTATTTTGATTGACAGCCGACATTTTTATTGACGCGATTGTTTTTATTTCATTATTGATTGGATCAATGTTTGTGATTGGTATTTATTTAAAATTTTAGACAGGTATGTTGATTTTATCTTCTTTTAGTAATACATAAACTTCTTCGCTTTTGTGTTTCAATGAAGCTCTTTCATAGTTTTCTTGGTAAATGTTTAAAAAAATTAATCATTTATATTTACGATTCGGCAAGTTAAACATTGAATATATGAGATCTTACATGTATTTCTTTGTATAATCTAGCTATAGGTATATTAGAATTAGAAATAACTTTGAACAAGCAGTTTTATTTTATATCTGCGCCTGATCTTTCCCCGGTTGGGTAAGACAGCCGTCACACTGGATTATGAGAGTGAGGGAATATAGAGAGCACTTGTGTTTGCGGACCAATATGTGCACTATAATATCTAGATATAGATATCAACGGAGACCCTGTTGAGACTGGCAGCCACCGTTGCCGAATACGCACAGGAGTACATAATATCCATATCTTCTAAGAGTTTAGAAAAGCAATCTTGCATTTCTTTTGAATAAAAAATCAAATGTAAATAAATTATTATCGAAATTATAGTCAATGAAACAGTAATATAGTATTGGTTTCATATCATAAAGGTTTTCTTGTCTTGTCAGTAATAAATAATTTATCAGAAAAAAACACGTGGTTTCGGTATGTGTTCGTCTCTTGAAGCAAACCACTAAACGCTGCAGGTGAGATAATTAACATAATTTACTTGGCAATTTAACTATTTTCTCGATAAAACTGAATACGTGTTGCCATTTCAGATATCCGTGTAAAAAATGAGCTACTTTCAAAAGCTGCATTTACAAGAATTACATTTAAACGAGATACTAGAGCATTGAAACGAGAGACTTGTTCGAAGAAATACATTTCATGTGGTTTTTTGCGGCGAATTAAAAAGTATAAGGAAAGGTTAATAGTTTTGGCAGCCTATGTGTGTCTTTTATATGGTATATTGGCTAACGAATAGACATATCGCCGGATGGAAAGCGTTTACCGCCACCTATAGATAACCGCAGCATCAGAGGCGTTACAAGCGCGTGGTCGGCCTTTGGGGGATGTGGTGAGGTGTTGGGCTTTGGACCGATAGCTTTTCTAGGTTTGCTTGAACTATATGTACTTATATGTTAAATATTAGGTTGATTTAAACCCGTAAGTAGTTCTTTTCAAGATAATGTTTGTAAATACAAATGTTTAAGTTTACATATAAGCTTGTTGATTACAATACAATGTAGTTTAAATTATAAGTCTCATCTAAAAAATTGCATCTAGTTTAATAATTATCGTTCTCTGTATACGTTTAACCAGAACACCTGTGTCGCTGTAGTATTATTTATCAATGGCGCTAAGTTGTGCGGTTACTATTCATAAATAATGTGCAAAGGAAACAAAAACAAGATGGCCGACTTGATGGATACAACTAGTAACGTAGGGTTGACAATACTTTCATTTAAAATATATTATTATGTGTTAAATAATTTGTTTCATATTCAAATTCTTTAACCTCGGTATTTCATGGTTGAATAATGAACAGTTTATTTTTGCAGTATCAGTGATCAATTTTTTTTAAATTATTTTCAATACTTTATATGTAAGCCCTGGGAGCCAACACTAAAATGATAAGCATTTAAGTGTTGGTCCTCGGGGACTTCCTTCAAAAGGTTTAACCTTGTCCTATGTAATAGACTCACATCTAAGGGAACACCAAATGTTTTTAGGACCTACTAAAATCAAAGCCGTAGTACCTACTACACCCATGTACCATTTTACCATGAACCCCAGTGAGGTGTGGATCTGTGGGATTGCACATGAAAGAAAAGTTGTAGCTATGGGGTATTCCAAAGCTCTTTACATATATTATTGGGGATTTCATTGAAGAAACTTGATATCGGGCGCTTTATATTTCTTATGGTAAATTTTTGGTCAACCCTAAGCCTGAAGCGCTGCAATTAAAACAAGTTTAAATTCTCGTTTACTGACAAATTGCAATAAATAAGAATACTTAAATCTAAACTGCCAGTAGTTTAGACATGGTGCTTTCAAATTACACAATTCATATATGTCTTTAATATATTTCTTATTTCGAGAGCAATAGATGTTACAATCGATTGATATAATACAATTGATGATGGACAGGTTTAGCGAAATCTAAGTCGTTTTTAAGATATTAAAAAGTAGATTTTGTTAGAAATAATTTTGATAATAATCGCAAACGATGGAAATGTTCGATAATACTTGTATTAACAGATTTTTATGTATCATAGATTTAAAAATGTATTAATTTCTTAATTTGTCAGCCAATAGTAACTGGTACTAAAGTTTTCCGTGGGAGAGTTATGCTTTGCCATAAATGGACAGGTTTGACTGGAGTAAAACCTTATAAATCCAAATTCAAAATCAAATATTCAATTAGACACGTGGCATAAATGAACGTTTAATTGAAGCTACAGATAAAAATCATAGATACACACAAACAGACGCTACAGATGTACTATACTGTCAAAGTGAATTTAGTGAAAACACCTAAATCCACTGTCTGCCTCAGTCGATCCATAACCTTCAGTTTCCAAAATGCGTAGAGCCTTATGAGAAGAACGCTGGTAAAGAAACTCATGGCCACTCTTTTTAAAAATAAATAGCTGTAAATGTTATCAATTGAAAATAGAATACCTGTGCTGTGTTTGTAACCGCGTGGTGACGGATTAATAACACGGAGCATCGCCACCCGTATTCACCGCTAGGGCGCCGTTAGAGGCGACCGAGGGACAATCTATGAAGAACAACATGACTGCAAGGAGAAGGATAAATTGAAATAAATTTGACACCAACCCGACTGGCCTCCATGAAGCCTATAAATGCAGTGCACCATCAAACTGTGGAAGAGCCCCGCTTCGGCATGAATGGGCCGGCTCAGCCGGAATGATACCAGGGTCTCACCGAAAACCGGTATGAAACACCGCTTGCGCTGTGTTTCACCGAGTGAGTGAGGATACCCGAGGCCCATGGTAATCGCTTACCATCAGGCGATACGTCTGCTCGTTTATCCCTAATTACATAAAAAAAGACCGTTGATGATGATGATAGAAAATCTGTGTTATGCTTTTTTTCGTCGGTTTTAATTGAGTGAAAAGGTTACCGGATCCCGACTTCCCTAAATTTGTGTTTTTGTATTTCTTTTCTCTTTATTTTTTAACTACTACCCTATTAGGATATGTCAATCCCATAAGGGCTTAACTCAAATAAATATCACTTTACATATTATATGCTAGACTATATAATAGCTCTTTTTGATGTAGGTGTATTCAAAACACTTCGAATTGTACCCGCATCCGAACAATCCAGGTTTAAATGCTTCATTACTACATTTCTTTTAGATTGAATCTAGACACATTCGTCAACATATGTTTAACATCGTCCACAATGTTAGTGTTCCTGTAGGCAATATTAAAAATAAAAAAAAATACTGCCACAATCGTAACTACCTTAGTTATTGATTAAAATCATTACGCATACATGAGGTAGATACACGTAATTATTATTCAACTAGCCGACCCGTGCCCATTTTGTTGGGCCGCGTTTCTTCGACTTGATTTACATATACTGTTATTTTTTGTTGGATTTATGGTTCGATCATAATAAAATACGGTCTATGTCACTCCTAAATAATATTAGTAAAGTTAGTAAAACAATTTTCAGGATCTAATCAGTACTTTCTATCTATCCATGTATCTACTTTCAAAGATTACCCTCTACAACCATATAAACAAAGTTAGAAACTTTACCTCTTTATAATATTAGTATAGATACAAAATATTATTAATTCGAATGTAACTCTGTCTGTTTGTTACACTTTCACGGCTAAAACACTGTACAGATTAGTGTTGACTGTTTGGAAGGACAGACGCTGTTCTTACCGCTATAACAAACGCAGCCGAAGCTACGGGCAAAACCTAGTCCAATACAAAATAAATTACGCGAAAATAATTAAATTGTACCACACGGTGAGAATATTCACACAGTTAATAACCGAAATATTACTTACAGCACATTAAAGGCGGCACGAAAAACAGCTTCTCAAGATCCATCAATTCAAGTTACATTGTCAACAGAAAAAAAGGCACTCGACATACGGAACTGTAACAAACCGTATATAAATCAAATTGACCCCAAAAATTCATTCGCTTTCGGCAAATTTCGGCCATTATCGGAACTGTTCGGCGAAAAAAAAGCAATTTGGGCCACGATTTCGTTGTAGGTAGTCTTTTTTCTCTTTCCAAGTCCCGTAAGAGCAGTGAGCCTGTTGATTGTAATTGTGGCACTCATTGTTCTCTCAAAAGATAAAAGCCGCAACAAGCTTTTGTGTTTAATTAAAATTTTGTTTCGCTCATGGGGAATTTCGTCGGTGCATAATGATATACTTTACGTATTTTTTGAAAGTGCAACGGTACCTGTGCGAGTAATGGCCATTTTAGACCTGTTTTCAACTTATGACCTTAAGTGGAGTACAATTATTCTTTAGCTTTGTTTCTTTGAAAATAAATTTCATATCACGATCTTGCTTACCTGCATATACTCGATACAATCCGAGTTAAGAGCCCTTACTAGTCTTTCTTCAGTAGAGCGACTTCGCTTTAGTAGAAATGAGAGATACGTTAAATAACTAAAGCTAGGAAAATTAATGGTTAAATACTATGATCAAGATGTTTATAAATATAAACGGAGTATAAACAAAACTGATTATTATTCAATCCTTTAGTTATGCCTGATAAGGCTACTGACGCTTTTTTACTTATGGAAACAGGATTTGCGCTTTTTTCCTGACCCGGGAGCGTTTCTGTGTGCGATATGGCTTTATGCGTATATGAACAGAAGCGGTCGCCCGCAACGCGTGTAGCTAGTTATTTGCACATAATTTTTTAATAAAATATCCCTCCTTATAAAAGCAAGTAGTTGTTTTTATCCTTAAATACCATTTAAAATCCTTCTGTCCTAACTACTTTAACTTCACTAACATTGGATTTTCATACAAACTACCATCCCCATTTTAACCCCAAAAGGGGATTGATTTTATAAAGATACATTATTATGACACCCCCACACCATCTATAGAGCATAACTTTTATATTTCAAGTCTCTTATTTAAAAAACTTTCATACAAACTTCCAATCCCTGTTTCACCCCATAGGGGTGAAGTTTCCTATAATCTGTTCTTGGTTGATATCTACACCCTATAAGGAATCTACTTTCCAAATTTCAAGTTTGTAGGTGTTTATAATTCCTTAGATTTTGTGATAAATCAGTGAGTTGTTATACGCTTTAGTATGTATAGATTGGCGGGGTATTTTTACTTTATACAGTTTTTCTGTCACAATCCTACAGCTGAATAAACTTTTTAATAGATTTAAAAGGGTCAAGGAATTTTTGGGTTTTATATAAAGGCTATTTCCTTAACAGAAACTGAGTCATATATACTTTGTTGTTTTTAAATCAGAATTTTAGAAATACCTGTTTATCCTACCTACGTCGGTGTATCTGTGCCATCATATCTCACACACAAATATGCCCCTATAGAATTTAGGGCTTTCGAAGTCTAGGCATATTCTTAGCTTTATTAATTAACAGATTTTAGATACATAGAATTTTGTTAATTTAATCAACAAATCAAATATCAGTACATTGTGTCGTAATGGTGGCAATGCCGGCACTCTGAATGACTTGCCGGACGGCTAGAACACCACGACGCTTAGAAATTCTATGAATAAATTAGCTTAGCCGTGTGGAAGTTACCTATCTTTAGTAATAAATCTATGTGCAGTTAGATCCGATGTAATAATTATTGGATAGGGTTGTATCTATCCGGAATACGGCAATCATAAACAAAGGGTACGAATTTTATGACTTCATTTATAATGCGCCATGAAATCTATTAAACTATGGTTCATATTTTAGAATTATTTTCACTGTTTGAAAAGTTTATTATTCTGAACAAGGTTTTGCCTGAAGCTTCTTTGGTATAATTGCAGAAGTTGTCACTTAGTTCTAGTAAAATGAGAAGGACCATTTATTGTCTGGGAGAAGATCATATTATTATAATAGGTTTCAGCTGCGGCTCCACGTCCTTGTGTTGAATATCGGTTTGCGCAGTAAATAAAAGCATTAATCAATTAGCAAACATTCATACATTCAAATATACTTTCGTACAATCGTACACTACATAATGAAAAAATACAGCCTATGCTTAGCTTGGGTAGATGGCGTAAGAAAGGGGTTCCCGGATCCCTCCCGTCTCAGGCGCAGAGTGGCACACCGTGGGGTTTTAGTCGGTTCGATTCCGACACACCGCCCCACTGTAAACCCCAGTAGGATGAAGGCACGAGGAGGTTTCCACACGTAAAAAAAAGGGTACCAGTACCTATTTATACACAAACAAACTGTCAAGTGATAAAAAATATTCTATTGCATTATATGGTCGCAAATGTTAAGACTTTGGTGTAAAAGAAACATATTATTATTATTTCTATACTCTTTATAAAGCTTCTTAACAACACGACGACAACTTAAATAACAATACGACGGCTTCAATGTTTCAATCGGCCATTCCCATCAATCAATCTCATCACCCGTACAACCAATCATCTTGTATTTATCACCCACCACCAATTAACTAATGGGTTAATATGACAACATTACAAATCATTTTTCTATTTACTATAGATAAATTGTTTTCTACAGTAGTGACGGTAGCCGGAGAAGTTGCCTTAAGCGGTTTGTGAGAGGAGCAATTACCGAGCCGAGCGCGACCGACCGCGCCCGAACACGCCCGAGGCAATCTCTGCTGATAGACGTTAATTGTTCTTGATGTATTAAAGGTACGGTCATTATCTTAAAGGTATTGTACATTTTACAGTGTGAAAGGGAATTTTAGTTACTTACTACTGATTTTAATAATAATAATATCTTTATTGTACATCAGAAGATTATAAAATGGACTTAAAAGTAGATATGTGGTGGCCATATTGTTCGAAGGAAATCTCTTACAGGTATCCATGGTATGGAGTAATAAATAAGATTAGGATAAAGTACAGGGTAGTGTTTGGTGTGCTTAAGGATGGATCATCATCTTCCTAGCCTTTATTGTTCGCAAGATTTGGGGGTCGGCTACTAGTTCAACCGGTTTCACCTGAAAATCATTTTTTCCACAGAGCGACTGGCATCTGACCTCTGCAACCCTGAGGGTGAACTGAATTCGAAGGTTGAACTAGTTGTCAGTATATTTGAGGGCACTGACTTCCCAATAACTATTGTCATAGGTGTTCATAACAACCGGGACCGACGGCTAAATGTGCTCTCCAAGGCACGGTCGGAAAACACCGCCATATTCCATACTCCGGGCTGTTATTTCGTATTTCTTGTAAAAAAAACTCAACACCAGTCCGACTTGGCAATCGAACCCGAGACCTCTTGATCTACAGTCGCTTTCGCTAACTATTATACCAACGAGTCAGTCTGTTAAAATATTGGTAGGAAGGAAAAATTATAGTAGTATGATGTATCATTTAAAGTGATAGTAATACATAGCATACATGGATATATACACACAGATTTTATTTAATAGAAGATTGAGGAAATATAGAAATGGTTTTTATTTTCATGTCCTTGTAAGTGCGTTTTTACATTATACGATCCGGTATCGGTATTGCCGATACAATATCGGGGGAAGTAAAATGTTTGAACCTGTCGGCTCCTTTATCCGATAAACCGGACAATATGAAAGACAGCTACATATTTCATAAACACAGACAGATATCGTGTCGCGAAATGTGGAAATGCTCTAACAGTCACAGACCTAAGAACAATATAAATAAATAAATAAATATTTCAGACATCTAACACACAACGCCATCTAGTCCCAAACTAAGCAGAGCTTGTATTATGGGTACTAAACAACAGATATAAATACATATATCCTTTTTTTTTAAAACATACATATCATACATAGAAAACACCCAAACTCCGAAACTAACATTTGTAGATCATACAAACATTTGACCCGACCCGGGAATCGAACCCGAGACCTCCAGAACAGCAGTCGCTTACGTTACCGCTGTGCCACCGAGGCCGTCTGAAGTCTATGATACGTATGTACATCTTATATACGGCTGTCTAAAACGAGATGGCAGGAAAGCCTTAATTAGTAAACAACTTAGTACCTACTCACAGTGTACGTATGTAAAGTTTATGTATTAGTGTGTATCATAGTGTATGTATATAAAGTTTATAAATTACCGTGTATATATATTTATTTATCTTTTTATGTATCTGTGTAATTTCACGAATATATATTTTTTTCCCACCACAATGTATCTACCCCACAAAATTTCTACACCATCCAAAGGTTGGCTGGTAGAGAATGCCTTGGGCATTAAGCTCGCCGTTGTACATGTGTGCATGAAGTTTTAAAATAAATAAAAAAATAAAAATAAAATAAATTCCATGTCAGACTAGGAAGCTTAACTTGTACCGAGGAAACCAGACTGTTGATATTTTAAAATATTTCTAAATACATATTTAATATGAGGCGCTCGCAGCCTAGTTGCACTCGGTGATTAGAAACAATCGCCGAGAATAAGTAACGAAAGCGCGGTCAGTACCTGGTATCTACAGTACAGGTACCTGGATGGGTGATCGCTAGTAACACGATAACATGAGCGTCTCCGTCCGTCATCTGTCTCCAGTTTTTATCATAGGACAACAGTCGTGAAGCTTAGTTTGCAAGACTATGTAGCCACAGCGTTGTCTTGTCCCCAACTCGCTATCGGTCAGCGAGGGGACGTAAAGCCTTAACCGTCTCCTGAGAGGAGACGGTTAAGGCTATAAGCACCCCTTTTCTATTATTATTATTGAGTGGCTTTCATAAAATTTAAAGAAAGATCAGAAAGCTATGTGAATAGTAGTTAGTGTCAGATATACAGTTCAAAAAGCGATTTTCTGTGTTATGAAACTTCTCATTACGCCTACTATCTTAAAGACCATAAGATTTTGACTTCAACCAAGTAGCCGATTGCACGCTTATTTTGTCTCATATCTTCGTTTAATAAAGTAACATTTTTCGACCGTTTCCTCGCTACACTCAGACCTTTGAGAATATCTCTAATACTCAGAAAGCGTTCTGAACAAACAGTTAATCCGATAATATCTAACGTTATTGTACTCGTAAACGGTACGAATAATACTAAATACTTTTCGAGAATGTGCTATAAAGTTACAATTGAAATGAAATGAAAATTGTCCACGACGCCGACAGAGGTCGCTGTAAAGAAGTAATTTTATTTGTGTGTGCGACAGTTATCTAGTTCATAGTGGACGATTAAGTCTCGGGCACTTGAAAGCACCGCCTTGGAGGACTATTTTTAGTTTTATGGGGCGAGATAGGCCGGGAGGTGGAGTCATTTTTGTTACCTTTCGATGATAGACTTCGGTGAGGTGGGGATCAAGAGAATTACAATTTATCTATGGATTTTCTTTCTTCTGTGTTTCTCAACTTCTTTGCTATACTTGATGAAGTATGTATCGGTTACAAATTATCGTAAGTCAAAGTTACCACTTACAAGTTACTAATTCGGTTGCACGGTTGGAATAGTGGTTTATGCGTTCACCACGCGCGCTGCTTCCTACTGCGCCAAGTGGACAACATTTTGTGTGATCCACAAATTGATGTTCTGAGTCTGGGAGTTCTTTGTGTCATTTTCATGTATTTTTGTAAAATTCCCCGCGACACAGGATTTATTCCTAATGAGGGAGTTGTCTTTAAAAAATCATAGTCATTATGATCTTTAAATAAGAATAAATAAAATTGGAGTGTTTGTTTGTTATTTTAAATTTACATTGTCGGTCTGTCTATTTGTTTCTTGTTGCTAATTTCTGGAACAGCCAGGCCAATTTCGAAAGGACTTTCACTGGAAAAAAGCTGATGATGGGAAGTAACTTTGAATACTTTATTATAGACTAGTTGTGCCCCGCGGCATAGCCCGCAGTCGTTTCTGTAATAAAGGTGATAAAAACTTAGCTTTTGAAATACGGAAGATATTAAATAAGATCATTAAAATAATTCAGCCTTGATTTCAAAATAATCCTTTTTTTGCACAAAACACTTCTCACAAAAAATAAATAAAATTTGTGATAATGTATTTTAAACTTGGTGTAGTTTTCATTACAAACACGTAATGTCGTAGTAAATTTTTCAGAAAACGAAGCTCCAGAATTTGGATGAATTTGAAGAAATTGTTTGGCAAGTATAACAAGGACAAGTAATATGATGAGTCTGAAATAAATAATTTGACAACAAACTCCTAGACTACAGAATACGTATTGTTAAAAGCTTGAGTACCTACTAATTATCGATAAAATTTTCTTATTCAAGGCATAAAGAGGTGACATTGGCACCCTTTATATTTTCTTGTGAACACTAATTTTACGATTCTGCGCGAAGTTGTTCAATTATAATAAGATCAGTGTATTCAAAGTTCTCAAAATATTTTATTTCCAATCTATTACTTATTTTTTTGTGTATTATATTCATTAATAACCTGCTAGGTGTTGATCTTATAAATTATTGTGGTTGTAAAGAAAATAGGTAATGAAGGACTTAAGATATATATACAGTAATACACTAATAAATAAATTTGAAGTATCAGTGATTTAAAATTAACAGCTTTTACTTAATTTATATGGAAGTATATACCTATGATACCTTTTTTTGTTTTTGACGGTAGGAAATCCTCGTGGATATCCTCCACCCTGGGGAGAGGGCGAAGGGGTCTGTCAGACTTTTACTGACTAAACCCCCCGGTGTTCCGTCTCTCAACTACGTCAGGGATCACTGGAACTTAAAAGGCATCCGCAATCCCCGACTATACCTATGTTATCTACATCAAAAAATATTTTCATTTTGTCTGTCGATCTGTATGTTAGTTGAGGATAATTTCTAGAACGACAAGGTCGATTTTGGCAGGACTTTCAATATTTGACGCTATTGTAATAAGGCTAATTTAGGTTATTTTAACACGTTTGTACCCGGTTCAAAAGAAACAAAACCGAGAGAATGTCTGTTTTCCTTGTTGATTGTTTTATACTCTCGTAGTTTACTCATTGGGAATTTTACTGAAATTAAAAGATTAACGATAGGTATTATTTATTTTAAATTATTTATTTATTTACATGTTACTAAATAAGTTTCTTCGCCGCCACTCCGTTGACCGACGCTGACTCTAAAGAGCTCCATCACTTCTTTGTAACATCCAGTGGAAGTTACTGGTATGCGACCCTGAGTTACTCGAGGTTACCCCCCTGGTTAAAATGACTGAAGGACTGCCTATGTGGCGCAGTTCAGCGTATGCAACTGCTGTGCTTGAAAAGTCGAGTTCGATTCCCGGGTCGGACCAAACGTTTGTATGATCTGCAAATATTTTTTCTCAGTTTGGGTGTTTTCTAAGTATAATATGTATGTATTTACAAAAAAAAGTTGATATGTATTTATATCAGTTTTCTAGTACCCATAACACAAACTCTGCTTAGGTTGGAACTTGATGGCGTTGTGTAAAAAAAGAAAATTTAAACAGATAAGGAGAAAGCATGCTCCCTCTATTACTTGAAACTTCCCCCTTCTGGCTAAATAAGCACCCCTTTTCTATTATTCTATTTCTTTCTTGACTTCACGAATTGCGTAATAGTTTGAGTCCTTGTCTCGTGTTTGTCGTTAAATGATTCCTGATTGGCCCCATTACATAAGAGAGATTTAAAACAAAAATTATAGAAAAATGCGGGCGTCTCATATCCGTGTACATACATATAGGGTATCAGAAACCCGAATGAGTGCTCATTCAAGGATAAAGGCGAGAGTGTATGTAAAAACTAGCAATTTAATTACGCGATCATTTCTTATTTCGTGTTTCAAAATTTGAGAACGACATAAATCCATTATTTTGCTCCTTACAGGTCAATTTTTCAAATTCCTTTCATAGCTTTATAAAAAAAACCATCAGCTGAAATTTTTTTAAGTTTGTAGCTTAAACCGAGTCAATTAGTCAAACAGGTATCTTTGTGAATTATTATGTGTAATATAGAAAACTCTAGTAACTGTAACTTAACAACAATATATCAACACATTAAATTTACATTTAAAATTTATATATTTATACAGATATACTGGTAATGAATAAAATGATAGCTAACTAAGTGGGCCTAGTTGCTGTGACACGGAACTTAAGAGGACCTACAGTTAGCCGGTCTGTGCCCACAATGGCATCTAGCTTCGTATAAAAATATCAAGTCGCTTCAACAAGCCTTATATGCAGTACAATAGTGGACGTGGCTTGCGGGACAAACGATTGAGAACGTAAAATGTCGCGGTTGGTGGTAATAAGTTTGATGGTTTATTTTACTTAATTTTATTATGGGGTAATAGTGTATTTTTTCTATCGATTAATACATTCTAGTCTTCACTCA
Source organism: Hyphantria cunea (assembly GCA_003709505.1). Classification (NCBI taxonomy): domain Eukaryota; kingdom Metazoa; phylum Arthropoda; class Insecta; order Lepidoptera; family Erebidae; genus Hyphantria; species Hyphantria cunea. The sequence continues at coordinate 526,706 of PKRV01000643.1, forward strand.
TTTCTACACTAACGTGTTAAGTTTTTTACCGAAGTAACATTGAGAGAGCTTTTTTATTTTAGATTAAAATATTGATGTTTTTAATAAAATGACGGAACAGATTTAGTATGATTATATCTAAATTATGCTCCTACAATTTTGCAATTTACTATCAAGTGATAGTTATTATCCTATTATTCCCCATATGAACAACAGTTGGCTTCAATTAAATACCAATAATTTTCACCTGTATTAATATTTTCACCTTTATTATAATTTCAACTATAAGACAAACTGGTTTAAATCTTCTTCAAATAAAAATATAACATACAATATTATCCAATAAAATTTTTCCAATACCAACAAGTTACGCTCTATAGCCGTGCGTGTATTCAGTAGAAATGCGAAAATCACTATTTATTGTTTAAGTGACGAGCCATAAATCGATGGCTTGGCTACCCGACGTCCGCCATTGTAGTTCCCGAGTCTTTTATTGTATTTATTGAATACGTCTCGCGATTGTGATGGGGAAAACTGCTATATTACATTGTCACTTTCATGCAGAATGGAATATTATTTTGTTTACAGCCGTATTCGAATATTAATATGTTGCAAAATTTATTTTGTGCGAAAGTATGGCGCGAGTTGATTTTATTATGTACTTGACGTGTAAACAGTTTTTTTTAATTAAGTTATTTAATTGTATATTTTATCGCGTGGTAACCGTGTGTTTTAACATGTGTTTGGAGAAACTGTCATATGACTGCCTCGGTAGCGCAGTGTTAGTATATGCGACTGCTTTGTTGAGGTCTTGGGTTCGATTCCCGGTTGGATCAACAACAACATGTTGATGTTTGTATGATCTGCAAATATTTGTTTCAGAGTTTAGGTGTTTTATATGTAAAAAAAGTATCTATGAATTTATATCAGTTGTCTAGTACCCATAACACAAGTTCTGCTTAGCTTGGGACTAGATGGCGTTGTATGTTAGATGTCCGAAATATTATTCATAATCCTTATTTTTAATATAGACCTCTCTTTAGAAGAATTAAGACTGGTTTGAAAGTCTTATGTCTAGCGACCCTGATCGGTTAGCCAGAGCCATTTGCATTTGATTCCTATCTACGACAAATAATTGTGTGTTGAGCATGTACATGTATTACACCAGGTCAGTATAGTATAGTAAAGGCTCTGCCTAGTTTTTTGATCAATCTAGTTTCAGAGACCTAGACTGGAGACCAAATTATGCAAATTGTGCAGAAGCATCATTAGGCCGCCATAGTGTGGGCCACCATGCTGCATTGTTGTATTGTCTGCATACGCAATGGGTGTGGTGACCACCACTCTTGGATTCTGCTTATGCTTTTCATCAGGCAACGTAGAGTCAATGTGGCAGTACAATACATAAAAAATAATCGGACGTGTGTGAGATGTGTGGAATTAATATTATTAAATTCTAGTGTAAAAGATCTCAGGTTCCATAAACGACAGACAAATTTTAAATAGAAAAAAAAATGAATTTAATTTTGTTACATATAAACACGTTAAGTAAAGTCTATTCCTTTGAGTTACTTCTATTAGGAGTTGAAGTATTAAAATAATCTCAAATTACTGTTACATTTGATTCCGAAGAAGCGCACATTTATTACAGTTCTGCGAGCCACAGGTCATCCGTTGATATTTAAATGTTAGGATCTTTATTTTTAATTTATATCTGACCATCACGTTCTGGATAATATAAGTTATTAATTACGAAACAATACCATTGAAAATCGCCACCCGCTATCACTCGCAACAAATCCTTTCCCGCTCAACGGTAGAGGACACGAGTTTTGTATATCAAACGCAATTCTATGTAATTTATGACGCCCATTTGCGATGAATACACACACAACTAGGTGAAATAAGGAAGACAGTGCCTTTAATTGACTAATTAATGAGTGGATTGAAGAATAGTATCTACATTTAACGATACCCTTTATTTTAATTGAAAGACCCGCTTTTCAATTAATCGAATGCTGCCTCTAAAGCTAAGAACTTGGTTATAAATTTTTATAATTGATTATGTGTGTCCCGTCATTAAGAAAGTAAAGTTTTCTATTACAATTTTAAATAAGAAATTGAATTAAATCGGGAAGTTTCAATGTTTGATTTTTAATTATTATAATTATTGTTGTTTGTGTGTGATGTTGTTTATTTAGATATTCCCACGTGTTATCTGATTTTAGATATGGCAAAGATAAATGATGTTTAAATTGAGATATATGAGTAGAGATATTCTAAAACTGTTTACAGTTGGTTTAACTCGACCAAAACCGGTTCATCAAGAATATATTATTGTCTTCTTTAGATTACACTTACTTTTTACCCGACTGCGAAGTAGGAGGGCTATGTTTTTCAACATAAACCGTGGGGCAGTGGCCCACCAGGCATGATCACTTCATCCCGCCTCGCGGCCTCGCCCTTGTGATGGAGGGACATGACACCCGTTCCTTCACAGCAGTCTCCATTCTAACATTTGTCAGCTCCAGCGACCATCAGTCCGCCTGGAGCTATAACCGGTACACTTCCATGTCAGCGTACCGATTTTCCGTGGCAATATCGGTTACAATCCAGTTCTTCAAAATTCTTTTTGCATTTTACTTCGTATTTTTTTATGTATTAGCTGCCAAAAGACTCTTCCCTGCCTGATGGAAAGCATGAGCAGAATCCAAAAGTAGTGGTCACCATCCTCAATGCGAAGAAGGAATTCTAGTTTTCGGTATTTCTTAGTATGATTTTCTTTACTTTTCATCTTTTATTGACGTTTAGATAAATGAACATATTTATTCAACTGCAATACTCATTATTAAATCCATAAATGTGTAAGAAGAATATATACCTACATAGGCACATGTGTGTCTGATAAATAGATTATTGATTGGTGCTTTTCAAAATAATTTATTACCTAATTTTCTCATTAAACTTATTTACATTGTTGCAATCTAAGAATACAATCAGCATAATTAATTCTTGTAGGATTAATGAGTGTTTTTATACGGACTTGTCATGGCAATAAAGGTGAATAGCTGTTTCATAGAAAAGGCTTAATTAATGTTTAGCTTTTCTCATGGACTAATCGAGTTCAATTGTAGCTTTTAATTTATAAAGGTTCGGTTTGAATTCGCATGATTCCTTCAATCCAGGTGGCCAGGTACTTATATGGTTGTACCCAGCTTGATGTCCGTCCGATTTGTTTTTGTTTTAACGTTTTTGCCACATGAGTTGATGAAGTACTAGTTAGATTTTTTTTTAAACTTGCATTGCATGTCTCATATTAGTAGTATATGGTTTTAGTTTATGATTTTGAGTGAACTAAGTGGTTATGTATGAGGTTAGTCGTATGTGAGTGTATGTTATCTGACCTTCATGAAACTTTATTGTTGCAGTTATTTCATCTATACTCAAATGTATACTGTATAATTCGTTTCATTTATTGTTCATTTAATAGTAAAAGTCATTTCGATTTACATTGATATAAAAATTTAGGCTTTATTTCGATCGCGAGGTCGGGTTTTCTAATCGTGAAATGCGATTTACCTCTTTCCCAAAGATCTTCTACCAGGAGTCCTAACACTGTCTTGACCCTTTAGACATTGGTCATCCAAAAATGTGCAGATGATTTACAAATATACATACAAGCTCCGATTAACTCGTTACCGGAAGCATATTTTATTTTGACCGCATGGCTTGGGGTTTTGTTGTTGAGATACGTCATTCACATAAATTTGTTAGTTTTCTTATAACGTGTTCGGTTATTAAGGTCAATTTGATTTGAGGGACTTATTGGAATAAGTTTTCTATCAGGATATGTAACTTGGTCGGCATGTTGAGTGATAGTGATAATTTTTTGCCTTAAAACAGTTATTGTAACTACCCGTAATTACAGTACCCATTTGATGGATAGAGTCTGGATTATTTATTGTCAACAGACGGAATACTCAAACTTTAGGCCAAAAGTTAATGCTCAATAATATTATATCACGAAAATACATATAAATAACAATCACGAGAACAATACCACCATAAACTACACAATCACATCTCATTTTACATCGTCCGGAAATTGAACCCTGGACTCAATAAGAAAAGCGACCGGCTAACAAATGAGTGCTATGTAATTAACATTTAACATGTTGAACAACACATAACGGCGAACAAAACATCGATAACAACGCCACAAACGTAGATTGTACACATAACAGGTAAATAGCAGAAGTTCAAATATATTTTTAGGATTTTATAATTTGAGCATGAATAGTTAGAGATTATTAATTCTAAAAAATAGCTTTACAAATACTCTAGAGAGGAGTAGACGAAGCTAGCTAATAAGCTATGTTGTCTACTCTGAAAAAGTGGCGAATAAAAGCAAACGAAACATAATCGGTCATTTTAACGTTTACAAAACTAACCAACATTGAAATTCCACAGGCAGATCAAGTGAGATATTGCAAAATCATACTAGGATCCAACTGTGGGGCAGTGTATCTCACTCGAACACAGAAATCATACAAAGGCTTCAAAATAAAGCACTGTGTATGATGAAAAATGCTCCCTGGATTGTCCCCAACAAACTGTTGCACCGTGACCTACGAATACCTAATGTAAGGCAGGAAATTGCACACCATACTAAGTTCTATAACGAACGCATCAAACAACATCCAAATACTCTGGTCCGAATACGTTCAAAACGTAAAAATACCGTAAGATTGAATCCAATCACAGTAATAAAAACTACTGTCTAAGCAATGAGAATGTGACACAGGTCACATATTGAGGGTGCGAGCATTAACACCAACCTACATTAGGGTAAATGTCCTACGAACGAGAAAAATGACAGTAAATACAAAAAAAAAAAAAATGACCACAATATGAATGGTAAGTTGGGTGAGCGATTTGTCAATCAAAGACGATGGTGAGCGGTCATTTGTAATCACCTACTAGCTACCTACCTACTATTCTGAAAAGTTCCGACCTTACAATGAAACAAGTTTTTTTTTTGTTTTATTTTTCTAGATAGTTTGCATGAACTCTTTTTCCAGTGATGCCCAAATACAAATGTAAAGAAGCACAACCATATTCACTAGACTTGAATAAAGGGTGATGCTATCTGTTATCGTTAAAGCATAGCAACAAGCACTTCAACCCCTACTGCAGAAAGAAAAAAATAGAACACATAACTGCAAATAGAACACATCTTTAAAGAGGTTAAATCTAGTTACGTATACATTAATATAACTTGGATTTATGCATATGCATCCATGCATAACATGGATTTAACCTTTTCATTTATATTGTCATCTAGGTATAAAGGTGGATATTATGATACTTATTAAAATGGTTTTACACTGGAAATAAAAGGCTTTTTTATCTTTACGTTAAGGTTGTAATTTTCGAATTTATTTCTAGCACAAGTATTTGTTTTGAATCTTTATTATTAGCACTTTTATCAATTGCAATATGTTTTTTACTTCTGCTTGCCAAAGTGACTCTCCTCTGCCTGATGGAAAGCATGTGTAGAATTGAAGAGTGGTGGTCACCGTGTCCATTTTACCCACACTATTGCGGCTTATTAAGATACTTCTACATCATCGGTATTTTTCTAATTGGGTGATAGATATTTATTGTGATCTTATGTTAATGGCACTTTTTTTAATCAAAATCCTGCCAAAGTGTCTCTGCTCAGCCTGATGGAAAGTTTGAATAGAATCCAACAGTGGGGGGCTTCTTACACTATGGCGGCTTAGTAAGATGCTTTTCACGCCCCGTATAAAGTATCATAGTAGGAGGGAAACACGTACGCTGGTAATGAGTTCTAATTTTTAACTGCTCAGCATAGGAAGGAAGAGCCAAATCGTTTAATTCGAGAGCGTATTTCTACGACTCTGAGACGGTGACTTCCAAGACCAGGACGTATTATCCTGTTGAGGAAGGAGAAGGTGGGATCAGTTGGAACAGGTCTTCAGAACACTCTTTGTGGTAAGTGTGGTAGAGACCTGCCATAGAGCCGATATCCCTCCGCAACTGCAGTGGCTCAAGGGACTTGGTGACATCGGGACTGCTGAAAATTCGGACTACTCAACGCTGCAACCGATCGAGAGCATCATGCTAATACTGCGCGGATCCATCACAAAGATTAGAACAGTACTCCACGCATACGTGAACCAGGATCTTATAAAGAAGACACACATTCTCAGCTGCGAAGAATCGTCTCACCCTGTTCAGTATGATGTACTTCCGCCGGTTGAGATCACGGCCGATACCCAGGATACCGACCATGTCCCGTAGTCCCAGTTGAGTGCTTTGAAGAGTGGGGAGGGGAAGAAACGGAGACTTTTTCGGTCAGTTTCGGAGATTCATTCATTCATTCACTTCATTTATTGACAACTCTTTCTTCTATTATAAGAATATTAAACAAAATTAGTTACTCCATAAAATTTTTGAACGAACTTAAACTTCTTTTATTTTTCTTTACGGTATAAAAGGTACCAAGAGGCGCGGTGTTGCAAAAGGCACTGCACATAATGCAACTTAACTCCAGTGTTAATTTGCTAAGCCTTGCCGTATGACAGCGCTCCATGCGAACTACAAAACATATAACTGAATAGTACGTTAGAATTATATGGATAAGACAATGACAATGACCTGAATATTGCAAAGCAGCTTTAACAGCTCGGTTCTTAAGATTTTCAGAAGAATTTTTACTCTTTTATGAAGAAGATTTATTTATTTATGGTATTCCGTTTGCCATAGGAGGTTTGCTGGAAATGTCAATGCTAAATATTCATCTTATTAAAATATTTTGTGATAAGTTTAAATAAACAATGAGTGTGGCCACAGAATATTGTCTTTTCCTTCCGATTTTGTATCGATTTTTGTAACAATGAAATACTCCAAATATAATTAACGATAATTGTCTGTGTGGCATGGTTTTTAGGGTGCAGGTAGAATGGTATAGTAAATCCAACCAAAAAACCTAAAACAGGTTTTTAAGTACTAGAAAGTATGCTGATATTTATTATATTCTAACATAATTGTAGAGTCTAGATTTAAAGAATCTGTGTCATTATTCGTATTTATTCGCAATTCACAATTTTTCAGAACTTTCACAAAGTTTTTGTCCTGTCCACTGAAATCCAACTTTGGAGCGACGTGCATGCGACGGACTATAATAGTCTTGATATTTTCTTTATCTCAGCCTTCTCAGTTCCCAGTGTCCGTATAGTATTACCTGTTTGCGGATTATTCGCAAATATTGCGATACTAGTATAATACTAGCTGCTTTCTTGATACTTTATAGGACGGTGTACACTGACGCGCTTTTGTTCCCAAGTCTACCGGTTAGAAATAATTAATAGCCTGTACTGTAAATGTTTTGTGGCATAAGATGTTGTTTATGTAAAGCGTATGGAAATTAGGAATCGGTAGGCATTGTGTTTATGGCTTTAGTGCAGCTGATTTAGTGCGTATAAGAAGCCAACTGTGAGAAACATGATAAAGCTGATTTAAAATATTTTTTCGATATTTTATTTATTATCTTTTTGTAGTCAAATATATTTTGAATACACAGTGGTACAGCTAACCAATGTCTTTGTTATTTTAAATTATGGAGGGTAAATTAGTGTTTGAGGGACATCTACACCTTCTCTGAGTAAGTAACATATAAATTTTGCTAGTATCATTATAGAAGTTAATGTATACTAGAGAGTACAATAACGACTGTTTATGGAAAAATATTATAGTTTTGAGTAACGAAAAAGTCTAGGTTTTGTTAAAGCTACCCAATAACTCAACTTTAGTGTTAAATGAAATCGCCACAAGACGTAACTACAGCCTGCGTCATTTTTTATTCATGCTCTGCTCTTATTGACCTAAGCGTAATGTTAATTCACGCCAGTGCCTAACATATTTAAAACAACGTGAGAATCTAGTAGCTAGTTTCAGAGTTCCTCTTGAGCAACACGTTAATTATTGTAGAATTATTACAGATTATTTGAAATGTTAGTTCTGATTGTTGTAACGGTCTTGGACCTCGGAACAAAAAAGGATATCAAGCAATTGACATCCTTTTTTGTTCAATGATTTCAGATTTTATTCTTTGCACCTGACGTGTGCACCCGGTTTTAATCTGCCACTTTGTCCAAGAACATCACAAAGATACGGCTAAGTGTGCGATTTCATTGGTCTCTTTTATTATCATTTCAAATGTGCCCTTTTGTTTTTATTTAAGTAAACACATTCCAATACCAACTGGTTTTCTTAAAGCTTTTAATAACAAAGGTTCTTTATGAAGATTTTTTATGCTTCTTGAGCAAGTTTTAACCAGTATTTTAAGTTTGTTTAGATAAATTGATTATAGAGTTTTCTTAGATGAATTTGATAATGGACTATTGTTAGATTGCCTGTATATATCAATTAGATTTAAGAACTAATTACTAATTGATATTATAAGTATGGTTAAATCATTAAGCATTATTGTTAAACGTTTTAAAGATAAGTTATTTTTAACTTTAGGTGTTTGGCGACCCGACTGTAGCAAAATCAAAAGGAAAGGTTTTGGCAGGCTATGTATGTTTGTATATTTAACTGTTACGTGTAAGAATAGCACGGCTGACTTAGGCTAATACGCTTTATCCAAAAAAATATAAGTAGTCAGTTATCTTTTAACCTTTTTCTTGTAATTATCTATACTAATATTATAAAGAGGAAAGATTTGATTGTTTTTTGTTTGCATTGAATAGGCTCCAAAACTACTGAGCCGATTTAAAAATTCTTTCACCATTAGAAAGCTAAATCATCTATAAATAATCAAGAAATAACATACCTAGGCTATATTACATTTGCAAAAAAGTTAGGGATTCGTATGAAAACTTCGAGACTTAGTTAAGTGTTCTAAGCTTGGAAAGTTTGCTAACAGCGTGTTAAAATTTATAATCTGAATTCCCAAAAAAGGAAATACCAATGTCTACCTTTTAAAAACCGGGGCGGGCTGCTATACATAATATATATAACTCTTTATAAACCTTTGAAATTTATTTTTATTAATTTCCCCACTACACAATTAGAAACAAGTGTTCAAAGCCAGTAAACTGGTTAAATCGAGGACAGTATCTTAACAGACAAATTGTCGTATACTTTACCAGCATTCCCATACCGACAATACTAAGTTCTCGAGATAAGCTGGCATAGATAATCTGATGTCTATCACCTCTCTTCAGGATAAACGTCGCACTCTCACAATTTAGTATCTTCCTATTAATTCGTAGATAATCTTCAGATGCACGTCTCGGGTACCTAATCCCGTTTATATTTTCTTGTTACCTAGTAGTAATTGTAAGTTTGTGTAAAGCATAAACGTATGGTGTTAGCTAAATAGAGAGTGATTAGTTCTCGTAGTATAGAAAGAATTTGAGGATCTTGAACAATAAAAGATGTGATGTCCTCCCCAATATATCCGAAGATCTTCGGGTACTTATTTGTCTTTTCTCGTTGTCGGATAAATAATTGATTCCTTGCCTCTGAGCAGCTACACTGAATAATAATAAAATTAAAATTATAACTAAAAATACAAACTTTAAAACTCGTTATCACACATACAGACAAACATATAGGCGAGGTTAATAAAAGAGTGTTACAAAAGCCATCAACAATCTTAATATGTTTTTATAGAATAGTGTTCATACGAGCAGATGTATAGCCTGATGGTAAGCGATTACCGCCGCTCATGGACAGCCGGAACACCAGAGGCGTGATAAGTGCGTCGCCGACCTTTGGGGGATTTGGAGGCGGATGTAGTAGATTTTGGGGTATTGGCCGCCAGTATTTTCACTCACTCGGTGAAACACAGCGCAAGCACTATTTCACACCGGTTTTTGTGGAGCCGTGGTATCAGTTGGTGAAGTCGGCCCATTCATGCTGAAACATGGCTCTCTCACGGTATGCCTTTGTCATACTGTGTTCTTCATTCACTATTTTCTTGTCTTAGCGGCAATCTTTTCATCAAATGAGAAGTATATCTTCATGACATAGTATAAAATGAAGTCCCTTCCACCGTCTGTTCGCTTAGATCTTTCACATTGAAATTGATGATCTACAGTTCTAAAGTTCTCAACGTATTTTAATACAGTTTACAGTAATAGATAGAGTGATGCAAGAGGACGATTTTTATGAACAATACATGCATATTATTATTGTAGAAGAAATCCATTACAAGGAATTCCATTTAAAGCAGGGCTGGTTCGTTAGTACTTAATATAAAAGGAATTATCCATATAAAATAAACATAATTTCACCACAAACGTAAACAATAAATATACAAGTTTTAGAGTATCTACACAGACTAAAACAACAAACAGTATGTGCTTCACTAATAGTAGATGGTTCACTTTCTCTTCCAGACTTTGCATTGCCTAACAGAGTCCATAATTGTGTCTTCATATGTATACAATAAATGATTTCAATTTAAATATCAGTTCATAAAATATGTCTATCACACATGCTTTGCCAACTTTAGAGTATCCTCTACCAGGTTACCAGAGGCCTCAAGCCACCAGGGGATTAAGGCTTCTGGTATCGTCGTTCACCAGGTAAAAGGCAACAAATATTTCAGACAACTAACACTCAACGCCTTCTAGTCCCAATCTAAGCAGAGCTTGTGTTATACTACATGTACTAGACAACTGATATAAATACATTTATATATATTTATATTCATACATATGATACAAAGAAAACACCCAAATTCCGAAACAAGTATTTGTAGGTCATACAAAGATTTTGTCCTACCCGGGAATCAATCCCGAGACCTCAAGCTCAGCAGTCGAATTCGCTACCACTGTGCCAACGAGGCAGTCAGTATAATAAAAAAATACTTAGTTCTCTGTGAGATCTTGATACCAGTTGGTAGACCCAGTCTATACCAGCGATAGCACAATCTCTCAAGTCATATCTTACCCATATTCTTTCTATCAATAGGAAGAAATTATGAATATAAATTGATTTCTAACATCAGAAAACGACGTTTCTAAGTTGTAAGTAAAACTTTATCAATATGTATTAAGTATATTAAGTTAAATGGCAGCAATTGCCGTGGAAATGTGATGCACAATCTACTTCCCTTACAGAGTTTAATCAGCTGATAATAACTGAAGATTGAACGCGTGATGCATTAATCGGAGCCGAGAATACGACGCCAGTGACGTCAGTTGAGTACGGTTCGTAAAAACATATGATTGATATTTTAAACAATATTAAATACCAAACAAAAGATTTAAAAAAAGAACCAAAGCAATTAGATGAATATTTTTTTTTTTTTAAATTAGTTATCTATTTTATTCAACCCTATGGATTAGAAGCCGACGGATTTAGTGGCGGCGAAGAGATTTATTCAGTAACAACTTAAATTTAACTTTAAGTTCTAAGTATCTGATGCAACGAAATTAAATATTGGCGAGTGGCGCGGACAAGAGTTTGCGAAGTCATGTAAATTTCTATATATTTCCTATTTTATATATTTATTTTCAAACTTCATGCACTCATGTACAACGGCGGGCTTAATGCCCAAGGCATTCTCTACCAGCCAACCTTTGGATGGTGTAGAAATTTTGTGGGGTAGATACATTGTGGTGGGAAAAAAATATATATTCGTGAAGTTACAATATATACATAAAATACAAATAAATATATATACACAGTAATATATAAACTTTATATACATACACTATGATACACACTAATACATAAACTTTACATAAGTACACTGTGAGTGGGTACTAAATTGTTTACCAATTAAGGCTTTCCTGCCATCTGGTAAAAAAGTGGTTTTTTACATTCTTCTTAAATGAGTCACGGCTTGTAGACATCCTGATTTCGAGTGAGAGCGTGTTCCACAGCATTACAGCCTGCACAAAGAATGAGGAGTTCACAAAATCAGACTTGTGAGATGGACACAAGAGAAGCAGATTGTTAGAGGAGCGGAGATTTCTATCGTGATTCGACGATAAGAAACGTAGATAGAGTTCAAGGTAAGTTGGTAAAGATGGGGAGTTAAGGAACTGACAAGGTTCTGACAACAGAAAGGTTTACTTAAAATTTTGTGAGTTTAATCGCTTTAATATTATATTATTGTGGTAGTTTATTTATTTGTTGTTTTACTTACCACAAAAAATGACTTACAAAATTAAATACATATGATTTTCTTTGTAATTATGATGGTAGAATCTTACGCAGGACTGAATTAATATTTGCAAGTATATGTGTTCTTTTATGGCATGGGTGGTGTACTAATTTAAGTGGAATTAAGATTGTGATCCACAAATTGTAGTTCTGAGGAGGTTCTTGTGGTTACTACGGTACATGGAGAAATACAAGTCAAAAGCAAAAGACAAAATGGTGAAGGAGGTTTCGGGTTTTAGTAGCCTGACTCACTCCATGAAATCCAAGAAAAAACCAGTGTACTATGAGACACCGGTATCAGTCCGATCAATCCGGTCCATTTGAGCTAAAGCATTTTATGAAAAATTAAGGGAAAATTTAATGAATGAACATTAACAATTAAGTGAATAGCGAATGAATCAATAGAGATTTTTTTGTTAACCCTCCCCGCCTTCATCTACAATAATCAGCCAATAATCATCTCTCAGACATATTATATACAAAATAAATGAACAAATGTCTTCATTATAATATATAATAATATGCATTAATCTCTAGCTAATCAATTCGTTCGGAAAGTGGATAGGTTTTAATTGATTTTGATGTACTAGACTATGGGAACTTAATACCGTAAGTTTAAATACATAATGATTTAATTATATGTATTTAATTATTAACTTTTTTAATCAGAGAATCGTGAGAGAAAATATTGTGAAATTAAATGATTTGTAATATACCTATAGATATTTTTATAGCACATAAAATATTATTGTATAAACTAGAATTGACAATTGACTGCACGTTTGGCTAAGCATTTTCAACCAGTCGCCACGACTTTCTACTACGCCAAGTATTGTGAATTCAAATTCTACATAGGACACATACTACACACATTATGAGATTCTTAAATTGTTGATCTGAGTGCATGTTTGTAAAGCGAAAATAAAAGAATATATTAAGTACTAAATAATAAGAGGTCTTATCGCAATCTGCGATTTGACTCAAGACTTAATTGATATAGTACATAATACTCAGGCAAGTCACGGTGCAACAAATACTAGAGATTTAAATTTTATATCAATGTTGAGATATTTCTATGATAAGTATTATTGAACACATATAAAATAAAATAAAGAGCAGAAAACCGGTGTGAAACAGCGCTGGCGCTGAGTGAGAGTGAGTGAGGATATCGGAGACCCATATCCCAATCCCTAACCTATCCCCCTCCCTATCCCCCAGAGGCCGGCAACGCACTTGTGACACCTCTAATGGGCGACTGTAATTGTTTACCATCAGGCGATACGCCTGCTCGTTTGCCCCTTATACCATAAAAAAAAACAAACATGTATATATATTATTTTGTTTCACTTCCTCGGTTTACATGTAGGAGGAGATCAGCCTATTGCCTTCAACTGAGTTCCTTAATAGTCTAGAATGGGAAAATGTTTTTGTAATATTAATAAACATGGAAAGGAGGTTTTGACCTGCTGTACCTCCTTGGCCAGTCAGGTTCATATAGCATTGGGAACGTGCATGACAGTAGCGCTATGTCGTAAACGCAACTTTCGGGGCGTTAGTCAAATAGTGAATGCTAAGTTAAAATGTATAAAGAGATAATAAATAGTATATTTAGAGCCATTTATTACAAACAGTAATAGAAAAAAATATGTTATTATAAAAAACTGGTTTTGAGAATAAATAAAACACAAAATAAGTTCCCGGCACCATACTATGCTGAAAGGAAAAAAATGATTTTAGCAGAATATCTAAGGAATGCAGAAGAACTGAGAACTAATGCTTGTTTAAGATAAGCCGACATAATTCGGCAAACATCGGTGTCCTTAACACCCAATAAAACCATGACCAATTTTTAAAAGCAATTGTCATTTGACAAGTTTCACTGAGCCCCTATTGTGACTTGAAATTGAGCCCTCAAATGGTCTTAGATACAGGAAGAGATAATGTAAAGTTTTAATCACTAGGAAGCTATTACTTGATAATAAAAGTACCATGAAGTATGGCAATAAAAGTGCCATTTGGTTCGAATAGAAAAGTGCGGTTTTAGTCGGTTCGAATCCGACATGGTACCCCGGCTCCTAGTATCCACAACAGCGTGCGGTTTTAGTCGGTTCGAGTCCGACATGGTTCCCCGGCTCCTAGTACCCACGACGGCGTACGATTTTAGTCGGTTCGAGTCCGACATGCCACTTGTGAGACAGCGTACGCGTCATATTAAATACTTCTAAAAGAGCAACGAAAATTTTTACAAACCAGTTTTGGAAATTAATTGTAGAACTTAAACACAAACTAAATACCTTAAATCAAACAACACCAATTGTAATTAGTCCCACATAAATATGTAATTATATTGTAAATTTAAATGGTTTCTTTTAAGACAAATTATTAATTACAAATTATTATTTGTAATTTAAATATTATATGAGAACATTAGGGCTTTTTTGTCATGATCATTAGACTAGTGGGCGTCCAACTGTGAAGATGATTGAAAATTTTTCGATACCACATTGGTTTAATAGAACTTCTTAGATTGTTTATTTGAATGTTCTACGGTATTTGTTATTGTCTTCGGTAATTATAGTTAAATTTTGGTTTTACACAATAAAATTTAAATGTTGGATTTAAATTTACATTAGAAACGAATTCATGAAATAGTTGTTTGTTTACGATATTTATTTTGTCGTTGATTTATTATTTTCAAATACTTTGAGCATGATTTTTGTGTATTAGAAAAATAAAGTTTAGCGGATCGGTGATAGGTAGATTACAATATTTTTGAAGTGAAAACTTCTATGGATGCGTTGGTTGGGGAGTAAATTCATGTAGGTCGTCAACGACATGCTCATGTGAAGTGTTAACGGTAACACTATACATGTAGCTTAAAGTATAAGTTATTGCGCTGGTAATTTTATTTAATAATAGTTTGGTTATAGTTTGATAACCTAATACCTTTAAACGTTCCAATATATGTGTATAATATGAATGCCGGAAAGGGCGCCAATGATTTTTGTTAAATTTATTATGCAGGGGGCAATAAATCAATCTAATTAGGATTCATTTTTAGAAAATTTACTAAAAAACACCGAGCAATGGTCGGTAATTCTCTTTCTTAGTCATCCAGGTCCTATTATTTTAAAATAATAAAAAATAATATAAATAAATATTCCGGACATCTAACACACAAAGCTGTCTAGTCACTGACCAGCATTTGGTATTGGGATGTTGTATATATGATAATCGGTGCGAAAACTTCTATTGCGCGATGCAGAATTGGTAGTTTTTGCTTTTGTTTCGTTACTCCGTAGTTCGACGTATTTTCGGTAGATTGCGCCGTAAAATGTTTCGCCACACTTCTAAACTCTTATGATTGATCAATGGATTCCATATCATAATATTATTTTAATTAAAAATCACGCGATAACTGAATGTAATTGTTATTAAGTACCAGTTCATAAACTTATACAAGTCACAACTTGAAAGATTGGTTCTAAATAGCTCTCAGACATCGTGTCATATCGCCATTTATTACTTCCAAGTCTATACCTAACTTAAATATGCAAACAAACTAAATAAGAGCCTGCATGCAAGTCATTTACAACAATACACTGCGTGGCATCACGCACAGTCTGCGCAAGAATACATAAATAAGCAAGGACTTGAACGGCAGGTGTGCTCACTGATTCCCTGCAGATAATTTGCCTAACTGGTTCTACTCTGACACTACACCTCACCTTGAAACCACGTATTACGCGGTTATAACAGTTTCAACAACATTCATTGCCACTTTTGTGTGTAAGTTTTTATCTTGTGATAAAATTTAAACGTCATTGTATAACAAACAAGGAGATATACAATTCTAAGTCTGGGTTTAAATTATGACGTGCAGTGGTCAGTAGCATCATACCATGGCTGATAACAGAGCTCATTGTGACATTTAATTATTATTATTATGCTTTTAAAGAAGACTGCTATCTTTTTTCTACAGCCTTTGTCACTGGAAGCTATTACTGTTTGTGTCTTCGGACTTCCTTATTATTAGTGGTCGCATAATGGTTGCCGACTTGAGATAGTCAGACATGAAAGATTATTTTAGCTCTCTTGGAGTTGAGACAGCTGATTATCGGAAGTTTATGTTATATGCATGAGACTTTATGTTAAAGGTCTAAATGTATGTGTTAACTAGACTAGTTTATTTCTTTGGTGTTTATAGTTGACGGTAAAATCTGCTTTAGCGTTAAACTTTCAAGTTCAAAAGCAGTGTATGTAAAAAGTGTGTTCTTTAAAAAAAATATTTTACAATACCTAACTTGAAACACTTCGCTTATATTATCATCTGCCTGCACTTATCCGTATTTTATTTGGGGGAGGACGGGGATGGGGGGTATGTCATCATCAATACTTTTATTATAAACGCTAAAGTAACTCTGTGTTACTATCTGTCTGTTACGCATTTACGGCTAAACTGCTATACAGATTTCAATTTATCAAGGCTATGTCTTATAATAATAACTAAGAATCATTGAAGAATGTGCTCATAATAACCTCACACTGTATTTTTGGGAATTTGATTAAGGGTAGTTTTCACAAAACATTATATAGAAATCAATCAATATCTAAGTTAACATATATAATTTTCGTAAAGAACATAGAAAGAAAATAGTTAAACAAAACGCGAAATTAACTTTTAAGATAATCAAAAGACCTTTAACATTAAAAAACCAGTGAGGTAACCACTTAATCGATATCGAAACGATGGGCGAAAATCACGAACCTTCCCGGTACGTCAATGGAGCATAAAAACAATTGGCTATAGTTAACTGCGAGCCGAGGGCATCATATTGCCGGACAATAGCCAATTAACGCTACACGCAATTAAATCAGACTGGACCTTGACAAAGGCTTCTTGTTCATTCAATTAGAGTGGTTAATACCACTTTAATTTCAATTGATTTTTTATGTGATTCTTCAGTTTATTTCCAAAAAATAGATACTCTTGCATAAATTAAAAATATATATTTATGTATATATTCTGTATAGGAAAACTAAGATAATTTGTGTACGCTTTAAAAACTCAAAAAGATCTGCAACGGCTGAGCTCGGATTTTGACACGTTATACAAACCATGTCAATTTTATTGCTCATTTCTCCGTAATGCAATTTCAATATGCCACAGTGAAGCGCAGAAGAGTAAAGTTACCGAATGTGACGAAAAATTTAAGTAAAATGTCCAAAAAAAATATGAGCTTTTGTAGAACTAGTTATATCAAAAGTACTGATAGTTTGAACTTAAAACTATGAAATCTAAATTACTCCAAGAAAATGTGATCAAAACTATTTAGGAACAAACTGATTATAAAGCGGATACAATTGATAAAATTATCGCTCATTTAATGAACTAATATAAAGATTAGAAGAAGTCGTTGAATATCTTTCTAAATATTACAACTGTTGCATAATATATACAAGACTGGATGTATTGGTGAAAACTAAAAAATATATACCAAGTATGTTGTATTGTTAGTCTACACAATAAACAAAGTTACTAATTTTGCGTACCTCGGAGAGTACGTTAAGCCGTCGGTCCCGACTGTCATGAACACCTATGACGATCGGGTTAGGTTATTGGGAAGTCAGTGCCCTCAAATATATTGAAAACTGGTTCTACTTTCGAATTTAGTTCACCCTCGGGGTTGCAGAAGTTCGATATCAGTCGCTGGGTGTCAAAACTGATATTCTGATAAAACCGATGGAACTAGTAGCCGACATCAGTTAATAAATAAAACTTGAGAATTGTAATGGCTTAGAAGATGATGACTCATTTCGCAAAAATATGATACAATCATCGTTACTTTAATAATGAAAAAAAATACAATTTCTTAGTAAGCTTCAAAGTTACTCGTATGACTTCAAATTGCAAACAAAAACAGTGTTGTTTTAGATTTAGAAATGATTAAGAATACAGAATGACACACCATCCCTATTTATTGTGTGGACGTGGTATTAGTCTACTCTGACTAAGGGGACGAGCTATGATTTGGTTATTATTTTGAAAATTGACATCAATGGTTATGAACACATGTATAACCATATTAATTTTTGGTCAATAAATATTATCATTATTATACTACACAGGGAAATACCACTACAAACAGAAGGAAACACACAAACCTGATCCTAACCCTCATATCCAGTATGATAGGCCAAAACCTTCTTTGTAAGGAGAGGTGTATGTCCAGGTTCAGCACTGGGCTATTAAAGAATTTGTGATAATGATAGTGGTGTGGCAATCGATCCTAAATGTTATTTAGTTTATTATCAGCTCTATATACTTTCCGTTAACAGGTCGATAGTATACACCGCCCACACGTCTGCTGAGCGTATTGTTCGGCTCAATCGAGTCAAGTTATTATTGCAGATAATATTTTATTTATAACGAACACTGGCCCCATTCGAGAACAATGAGTTGAGATACACGTCATGCTGTACAACCACCGACAACGTTGTGAGTTGTGATGAGTATGTTCGCAACTACAGCGAGCATACACAGGGTTGGGGGCTGGTAATTCGAAGTTTATGATTGTACACGGTATCTCGTATCAATAGCAAGACGCTGTGTTTATATTGTAATCTCAATACACACACACACGCCTGTTTCTTCTGAAGTAGACTAAACGAGTGAGCGTTGTTAATATTGTTTTCGTAAACCTCTAGGTTGAACTGTTAGTTTTGAGTGGATATTTTTACCATAATCAATTTTTATAACGTTGGTTTGGTGTCGTATCTATTTACATATTTACCAAGTACGATGATTAGGCCTGATGAAACGATTCTTCCTATGTGTTTTAAAAACAATACCATATAGAACTTATAGTCATTGGAAGAAGTATTTTTTATGGTATATGGCGCAAATGAGTAGACGTATCACCTGATGGTAAGCGATTACAGCCGTCAATGAGCACCCACTACACAGATGCGTCACAAGTGCGTTGCTGGACTTTGGGGGGTCGGGGGAGGGATGGGGAAGGGGTTAGGGTATGGGCCTCCAGTATCCTCACTCACGCGGTGAAAAACTGCTGATTCAAACTGTTTTCTTTGAGGCCGTGTTAACCCTGCGGTCGAGCCGGCCCATTCATGCTGAAGCGTGACTCTCCCACGTTATTTAGAGAAAAGTATCCAGTACTTAGCGGTATATTTATTAAAAAACTATTCCAGGCAGGCTGCCCAGTCCATCAATCCCTGGGTACAGTATTCTACACCTGTCACCACTTTTGACCATTTTACAGATTATCTCTCTCGATTGTGGAGTCGTCCGTCGTCGGATGCTATACTTTATTAAGAATACGTATTTGACTAAATAGAACCGGTTGTATTTAGGTAAAGAATATTTCAATGACCTCCCGCTATTTTCACTAGGCGTACCTCGAACCTCTTTAAGGTAGGTCATTGGATGTGGGCCCTATAGGATCGACTATTGTGAAGAATCTTGAGAGATTCCATATTCAACAGTGCACCTCTCGCACTCTGTAAGAAAACATATGCATTATCCACAGATATAATTAGGTAATACATAATCTTTCTAAATTAGGTATTAGAGCCATGACATTGGCTTAATCTATGTCCACGGTACACAAGTTTTATAAACGAGTAGAAAATAGAAGTTGGTAATGGTATAAAGTGAAACTCAAGAAACATACTTAAAATCCTTATAAAGGGAGCCTTATTTAATTTTATTTTCCCTTGTCGTAAACAAAGAGTGCAGGTCAACATTTATCTTGCGATACAATCTAAATTCTATTACGCGTTCATCCCGACAGTTAACACAAACAACTACTTAAAAGGCCAACTTTCACGCTATTAACTTGTATAGGACAAGGTACGAAGTTGTAACGCTGTACGGACGGAAAATTATTCTTACTTATTCCGACAACCAACAACTATATGCAGTTTAGGGTTCAATAGACTTTTGTTTTAATCTACTATGTTTTTTAAGAAGACTTCTTAGTTAAAATGGAATCATTGCATTCTTTCCTTTTTTGTTATTAATTGATACTGAATTCCAGTTATTAAGTTTGGAATCGTTATCAGACACTTTAAAACAAAAGCGCAGAAAAAGACTTCCTAGCTAATGGTATAAATTAAAACTAAAAACTCATTTGTGACTTTTTTTGTTAGTTTTTTGATTACGGTACCGATCTTCATTTAATTTTGTATACATAAGTTATCAACGACGTAGAATACTTTTCGTTTATAACAATAGTTTCTACTTATTGCATGTAATCTCCTCCTCCTCTTTAGAGGGTGTAAAGATAAAAAACGAAGTACAATTTATTGAATTAGTTTTGACGTTCTTGGTAATTAATTAAACCATTGTTTATTGAATGTAAGTTGGAAAATGCATTATAATACACCATAAAATTTGCATGAATGGATATTAACGTTGATTTAAAATATACTATTTTCATATATTCAAGTAGTTCGGCGGTATAATGTTTTATATAAATGCCAAAAAAAAACATTTCTGAAAAATGAATCATGTAGTTTCAAGACAATGATTATTTTGAAATTTTTAGGAAAAATATAATGTAAGTAAACAGGATTTTTTATGAAGATATGTTCTGGGTAACAAGAACATTGTTTGCACTTTATATTCTTAAAAATATAAAGGACAGCATTCCGCCACTACCTGTATTCGTTACAAAGGTATAGTTTCAGAGAAGCAACAGCAAAAGCATTATTACAGCCACTTATAAAGAGTGAAATAATAATGATATAGGTATTTTCTTTTTAAAATCTTAAGTATTTGGGTAGTATGACAAATGACAAATTTTCCCTCTTTTTTTGGCCAATAATCATAATGAAGAAACGAATTGACGGTTCGCTTAATATAATGTCAGTAACGCCGCTTATGGACACCTGCAGCTCAGAAGATATATGGGTGGTGTGGTGCCGTTTATTTGGCCTCCATCCTAATGTCGAGGCTGTTGGAGTTCCAGTAGTAAATCGATGCAAAAGAACAAGGCACCACCATTGCTATCACAATGGATAGGTTAGTAGCAATTTTTATATTTCAATAGTAAATTTTGCCCGCATCAGTGCGGGCTGGCGTTGGGAGGGGTTCGGATGTCATAATAAGAATAGCTCTCGGTTCCCTTCTATCTCAGGCGCAGAGTTAATCACCGTGTGGTTCTAGACGATCTGATTTCGATACACCACCCCCAGTGGGGTAACGGCCCGTAGGGGTTGCCACAAGTGAAAAAATAAGCTTTTCCATATCACATATACAACCTTTAATAGTCTACTGCTAGACATAGGCCGCGCTATTAAAAATATAGAACTTAATTATAGATAGAGATAGAGTTAGCCAGATTGCTAAACACAACATCGTGGAAAAAGACATGATTGATGAGCTTAATGGGAATGATTTATTTGTTTTCATCATATACTGTAACCACTAGTCCATTAAAAGGCTTGAAAGCCCATTAATGGAAACAATCAATATTTAATCGTAAAAGTAATAATAACAACATAATCATCGGTCACCGTATCTGTTAGATTATCCTATTCAGCACTTATAAACAATAACACGGTACTGAAAGTACTACAACTATATTATAGTATAATATTTCGGACATCTAACACACAATGCCATCCAGTCCCAAACTCAGCAGAGCTTGTACTATGGGTACAATTCACATAGACCTTTTTTTACAAATCATCATCATCAGCCTATCGCAGTCCACTGCTGGACATAGGCCTCTCCAATTTCTCGCCACTTAGTTCGATCTATGGCTTCTCGCATCCAGCTCCTGCCAGGCGTCTTGCGCAAATCATTGCTCCACCTGGCCTGTGGACGTCCTACACTACGTTTGCTGAGACGCGGTCTCCACTCAAGAACACGTTTACCCAACGGTTATCGGTTCTTGTTCTTCGACAAATGTGGCCAGCCCACTGCCAAATTACAAATTTTACAAATATATACATATCATACATAGAAAACACCCAAACTTCGAAACAAACATTTGCAGATCTTACAAATATTTGACCCCACCCGGGATTAGAACCCGAAACCTCAAACACAGCAGCACACAGCGTAAACAACTTACGCTACCAATGCGCCATTGAGGCAGACAATTTTTTATTAACTGAAATTTGGCTCCCATTCGAGTTCGTATACAGAATTTCTGATGATACTCATAATAATTACACGCGACTTGGTTTGTAGCAGCCCCAGTGAAAGGCAGAGTAGACCCGGTCGATTCTCTTTTTTAAATTACAGCCAATCGGCAGGCTAGAACCAAGTCCAGAACCAGTTTTGCTACAGAAGAACTAACTAAACAATTTTAGAAAAATCTGGGGTATGTGTAACATAATGACGATGAATATGGTTTTGACGTTAATTGGAAATAATTGCAATTCAGCATAATTCTAAGCCAGTAGTGATGTGATTGGGTAAATAGATCGTTTGAGCGATCTGATGTGGTTATGCCCCGGAAATATATTCATTGATGAGTGCTGTAGTCACTTTAAGGAGTATAATATACTGAGATGTGGCCTTACAGTTACATATTTAGGATAATTTATTGAACATGATCGTTTCTTAAGTTTAGCCTAATACTTTTCTTTTATTTTTGATGCGTTGTGTCAAATGAATGTTTTTCGAAGTGAAAACTTTCTGCACTTTTTTGTGATGGGTAAAAAATGTTAAACTCGCGTCAGGACACGTGGCCTGATCGAAAATTCGTAAGATGGAAGGATAGTAGACCATAAATTCTCATGTTTGTGTACGATAACGCAATGAATAAGTATTGTTTTTTATCACATAAATGTTACTACTTTTATTCTGATATAAATTTTCACCTCTGCTGGCACTCTCGGATTGCAACCCGTTTATATTTCATATGCTTTCGTCGTCATCGTTAAAATATTGCTGTAGAGTGTTATTGAAAAGACACGTATCTGGCAAGTGTGGCTGAAAGGCCGATAAATGAAGAAAAAACGCGAGTTGAAGAGCAATATCGTAGCAAATGGCATTCTATCATCTATGCTTGGGATGGATCGAATCGGAGTAAAGCGTAAGAGTATATATAAATTGGGTTCGAATTTTTAATCAACAGAGCGATTACATACTTTATTTTAATGAAAATTGGGATGAAACTTCATGACATAATCTTGTCATAAGGTCAGCGGTCTTTTAACTGCAGCTTAACTGCTTAAAGAATAAATCTGTGGGAAATCACTTTTAATCTGTGTATTATACTGCAGATTTAAATATGTTGTTGCTTAAGATATTATCAACTCATATATACGACAACTTAAACGTTAGTTGCACTGGTTGCATCTATTTTACTTTTTATTGTTATATTTTAATGTAAGTTATACACATTTGTAGAATACCATCAGGGTTATGTTGTAAAACCTTACTTCATAGTGACGAACAGAAGTTATTAAATTGACCGGATGGCTCAGTTGTTTAATAACTAACTGCTTTCTACTGCGCCCTATGCTGGTGTAGTCACACTTTGTGTGATTGTGTTTTTTGTTGTCAATAGTTCTCCACAATACGGGATGTATACTTAGTGCAGAAGTTGTGTTTAAAAAAAAAGACATATACAAGGAACCAATCTGCTTTCTTCTACAAGTCACATTAGAGTTAAAATAATAAGTCTAGATCTTCTTAAGGACATGTTTAGAAAAGCTTTATAATTAAATCACTTATTCAACAAACGTTTAACTATTAAGATTGTGCCATTTCTAGAAACATTACGATTATATCGAAGTTGCGGCTTCCGGTGGAAGCTAGATAATATTTAATTGGCGTGAAAACTCAATAATTGGAGATAAAAATCAGCTGTGGAGCAAACCAATTATATCTGGCAGTGTGGCCGCCGCTGCCGACGGTCGATATTGCTGGGGATGGGAATGATCATCGATAAAATAATTGCACAAATGATATTGTGGAATGATGATCTGCCCAAGACGGCTGGCCGGAACTGGATGCAAGGAGCCGGGAATCGAACCAAGTGGCGTGAAATTAGGTAGTAGGGCTGCGATAGGCTGACGATGATGATACGAAATATTAAGTTTATGGCGCTCGATACTTACATACTATAAGGGAGAGCTTCCCCACTTACTGATTTAGTCCCAGATAGACTATTTTGAATTTATCTGCCATTTGGTGACCTCACAAATCTTTGAGAGATACGAAAATTACAGATAACCCTAGACATATTAGTAATTTTAACGAATTAAACTATTTACTGACTGATGAGTATACAGACTGCTGTATGGCTGATAACTATCTGAAACTTTATCAGAAACTGGTGGAACGTCCTATAAGCCTTTGAGGCTGTTATTTATTTTTAATTTATTTCAAGGAGGCTTGCAGACACTGTACACAAATAAAATAATAAAAGTTTTCAAAAATTTTGCTGTTTTGTTGTCATACTGATACTAAACAAGTACTACACTAAAGTACTACAGTAAGAAAAATATCGTCAAGAACAATTAATACTTATGTTATCGATATCGATATAGGTTTGCCACAACACTAATGCGTTGCATGTGGGTATTCCGTGGTTGTACCTTGCAACTCATTAGCAGCGCTATCACCGGCACATTTGTGGCTACCGCGGTCGCGTACACACTTTAATTGTTCTAACTTAACCGCACTTTAAAGCCAGTAGAGATAGCCCACTGGAATATATCACTCCCTATGGTAGCAGCCTTTAATAGCCACATAGATTACTGTCTCACAGAAGACCAACCTAAATTTACAGTATATGTACCGTCGTATTGAGTTTGGCAAGTGATAGCTCAACGATGCAGAAGCATCTTGATGGGTCGACATGCTGCATTGTCTGCATTCACAATGAGTATGGTGACCACTACTTTTGAATGCCGCTCAAGCTTTTCATCAACGTATATAAATAAAAAGACATATAACGTCCTCACAAAGAAGTTTTGGTTTTCTTTACCACATTAGTCAACGTATGTTTGAAAATTTTCATTTTTGTTTCCATTTCCTGTGTTCTGGTAAGTGATTACCACCGCCGATAAACAACTCGAACTCGAAAATAACAAGTACGTTGCTGCCTTTCATGTTTTGTTTTTGTTCAATAATAAACTACCAATTACGAATGCAGACTATAGTGGCCTAGTGGTGCATCATCATCATTGGGTCTCCGGTATCGCATTCGCTAACAAAAGACAGCACGAGCGGTGGCATTTTACGTTGATCTTTTGTGCGAGGGTAGTATCGCCTCGGTCGA
Organism: Hyphantria cunea; assembly: GCA_003709505.1. NCBI lineage: Eukaryota > Metazoa > Arthropoda > Insecta > Lepidoptera > Erebidae > Hyphantria > Hyphantria cunea. The sequence continues at coordinate 552,163 of PKRV01000643.1, forward strand.
TCCGGCCCGTTCGTGCTGAAATCAGTGTTGCTCTACTACCTTGACCTTCATGTGCCTTTCTGTCCTTTATGTCCTTACTAGCTTTTGCCGGTGTTACCGTCCGCGTGTACGTTGGCTGTTCGAAAAATAGTTAGTGAAATAAAATATAGAATATAAAAAAGTTTATTTACGGTTTTAAAAAATGTGTCTTTCGGGAGCTCGATAAATAACCGCTGAAATTCTTGGGCGCTCTTTACCCAACTGCCCGAAAGCTTGAGGCAGACAAACTTTGCCATACCATTCACTAGTAACTGTTCTACAGTCTTCTGGCGGATTTACTCCAACTAGTCCACTGTGTCGAAAAAATCGATTAGTCAGTTGTAAGAATGTAGTATATGTGTTGTGCAGTTCCTCCTTCGAACTTTTCTAACATTTTGCACCAATCAAGATGACGACATTTTTGTATCAATGTATGTAGCCTATAATTTTTGCTCATCGATGAGAGAATGCGACTTCCCAAAAGTAGCTTGTTAATTTTCTTAGGATTCCATGAAGTTTAATCTTCGTTTATGGTCATCGAAAATCATAGCCCTAAAAGCTTCCCGCGAGACGTCCGTTGTTGAAAACAAGAGAGACAGATAATCTTTAAACATATATAAAAAAAACTACACACCTGGGCAGTGATTTTCACAGAGGGGGTTTGTGTTGAAATTAACCCTCAATCCAAAATAGTTTCGTTAAAGAATTGATCGTATTTATTTTATTCATATAAATTTTTGGAACAACCAAGGTATGTCGATTATTGCAGTAAATAATAGTATATATATCCTTCCTCACGAATCAAAGTATCTTCATGTCAAGTTTAACTTATATCGGTACAGAGGTTTAGCCGTAAAAACATACAGACAAAGAGAAAGACAGACAGACTTACTTTCGTATTTATAATATTAGTATTTATAAAGATGTTGACTTTTTAATCCTTGATAATATCGCATCATAATCTGTAACAGAAAAATATGTATTATTTCTCGTTCTGTGTAAAACCAATTATAAAAATTTTACAAGTGATAAAATACCAAAATTGTATACACATAAAGTTCAAATCATTAAATCGATTCAGCCGTTACATTATCCGACGTAAAATACAAAAATTGGTATTTTATCACGCTGTTGTCTGCAGTTGACACTTTTCGTTCAAAGCACAAAATATTCACCGTCGTGTATCGATATGATCGCGCAAATGCACCGAATATCGAGTGTGAATCTTGTGGTACTTACTCTTGGTTCTCGAACTTGGAATAAATCTTTTATGTAGATTAAATTTTGATGAATTATTGCATTGAGTATCTACATTCTTTCTTAAATTATTATAGAATAAAAAAAAAAACATCATCACCAAAACCTTATCCTTACTATCCTTTCATCAATTGTTATTTTGATAGTCATAAAAACCAGTTTTCTGAAATTGTTTTATTTACTAAATTTAACGAAATGAATGCTCTACGGATATGTGAATAATATATTTGGCAAAATTTTACAATCATTGAAGAAAAATTAAATCCAAGAAGAAATACTTGGAAAGAGTATTTTGAATTTTTCGACATATTACAATGGGCTTAGTTTATACAATTTTGTTATAAATTCATTTTAGTGAAAATAAATTACTTTCAGTAAATATCCGTATAATCAACGTATGCCAATTAAATTTATAAGCATCAATTCAAAAGTGTACCAAAAACGATTTAAATCGAGAATTCATAGTTAAGAATAAAACGTCGCCTAACATTCGAAGCTCGCGTGAACGATGCCATCGACTCGGTCCGGAATCGAATACATTATCTCGAATGAAAGAATCCACGGTCGCATAATTTGTACCAATATTCCTTGAAATTTTCTCAGTGCGATATGGTAACGCGGCCGATTTAGATCCGTTGCACAAAACAAACGGAATTTTGCCCTTACATTGTGGAACTTAAAGCATTTTATGTATGTGTTTAAACGAAAAGCTCACCTTTATGGAAGGGAAGATAAATATAATATTATAAAACTGGAGAGTTTGTTTGTTTTCTTGATTAGTTGAATGTGCTAGTCTTTGAAACTACTTGTTCCAATTGCAAAGTTCTTGTATAGTTGGTTATAGACAGCACTACATTGTCACTATTTATTGACGTCTGTAGATATTATGCAAAAAGTTTTAAAAGTCAATAAGTGAGATTCAACAAAAGTTTAATTGCACTCAATTTTGAATGAATATTTTCGATAAATTTCACTTCAAACTAGGTTATATTGACATTTCTATTCGCACGAGAACATCATGTAGTACTTAATATAATTGGGCGGATTAATAGCTGTGTCAGAGGTAGACGTGTTTTGATGGAATGTATATGAAACCAACAACTTAGAGATTACTTGCTTAGTGATAAGTTGATGGATGTTGGAAGATGTAACAGCATCCTGGCCACTCCTTTGACAGATACAGCAAAGGCTCGTGATTCGTGTACTGACCATTTAAGACTTTTATATAATATAAAGTGGCTATAAAGGAGCGACGTATTCAAAATTGTGGCTAAGCTCAATAAATAAAGATATACAAAAAATATTGTATCTGTGACGAATTTTGATTTGCAATTGAATAGAAATTTCATTTCATAAGGTTCAAAATATGTCAGCAGATATGCTTAAAAATATATCAGTACTTTAAAAAATGTAATATTTATTTTCTTTGAATATTCACTCGTCAAACAGCAAACTCAAACTATTGACCGAACAGAAGCTGCCTGAATACTGTTGGCACATAAAATAAATATGTATATTTTTTTACATTATAATATCGTTTAAAGTTAACGCGCTTTTTGAATAAAGTGTATAATATCGTACCTAAGCATGACTATGCTTTTATGATTTCCTATTCCAAACACTAAGTGCGTTTATTCGTACAAAGCCCTTAGGCGCTTGCCGATTTCAATATCATTTCTTCGTATTCGTAAGAATCGATTCAAGTTTACGATTATGCATTCGATATTCAATCAAGGAATGGACAAAGGGTGTCTACGGGTGGCACTGTTAGGTTTCGATGACAAACTTTATTTGCTGTTTCTTTATAAAAAGTTATTGTAAAATATGACTTATGGCTAAGAGATACAGATTAACTGTTGTGCTTGAGGTGGTGTAAGGTGTAAAATGTAAGTTTGTTTTAATTTTATTGCGATGTTTCCATAAAGCGCTGTGTCAAAGCGGTCTTCCGTTATATGTGTGTTGTAATGCTTTGACTACTTCTATGTAGTACAATAACGTTATATTATAATTGCAAATGGCTATTGTTGGATGGTTTCCTGGAAGATTGCGTAGGATAGATGATTGACGCGAAGGATTTATGTGGCCTTAGAGTGTCTGCTTAGTTATGTAATAAATTTTAGATAGTGTTAGGAGTTAAGATGTTAAAGTCACAAACAAGAACAAAATCCATAAATTTTTTATGGATTTTGTTCTTCAGAGGATGTAAGATTTGGATTATAGGCTTACAATTGCAAAACAATAATGATTACATTGTCCAATAAATGGAATTCAAATTCAAATTCTTCTTCTTTTGATGAAATGGATGGAATGTCAGGTGTTTAAAGTCTTCAAATTTTAATCTTCGAGACTTCAAGTCTTCTTTGTAACAGCAATAATCATAAAAATATAAAAAATGTGGATGGCAAGAACGACGGAACGACGAAAGACGGTCCATGTCTTTCGAAAAACCAAAAAGCGATCTCCATATTCAAATTCAAAATTATTTGTTAAATTAAGACACTTATGACATTTATGAACGTTGCATTGAAGCTATAGATAAAATCATAGGTCGACACAAACACACGCCATAGATTTACTGTATTATCAAGGTGATTTAGGTAAAAACACCTAAATCCACTACCTGCCTGTGTCGATCTACCCGTATAACTTCCAGTTTCCAAAATGTGTAGAGCCATATGAGAAGAATACTGGCGAAGAAATTTGCTATACTGTTTACGAAAAGCCACAATATGTACTCGATATGGAATACATTTCTTATTATTAGGTATGTATTGTTGTTATTTGTAGGTTTTCCAAGAGTCAGTTACAAACAAACTCACATTCAAATGAAACTAATAAAAGCGTTATAACTTAAAATAAAAAAAAAATAAACTGATTTAATCGAGGAGGAGGAAGGTATGAGGGATTGGGGTATGGGCCTCCGGTTCTGTGAAACACAGTACGAGCGCTGTTACACACCGGTTCTCTTGGGGGCCGTAATATCACTCCAATCGAGCCGGCCCATTCATACCGAAGCGTGGCTCTTCCACCACTATTCATGCTGTGGGTAAAATCCGAGTAAAGGAACAATGCGGGGCAACAGCATTGCAAAGTTAGATAATTTTACATAAACCTTATACCAACCCGTCTGACCAGCATGGTATATTAAGTCAAATCTGCCTTTGGAACTACAGGTATATGTTCGTCCAGTAATAGAGTATTAAACGCTATTGGAGATGATGAACAAAGTGAATGAGCTGTTTTTATATATACATATTACACAACAGAAGTGGAACAACTTACAGTTAATTTTATTGACACACAAATCTTAAATAATGCCAGTAGTATACTTTCTACCATCGACTTTCTTTAATGAACTCACAGAAACAAATATCGAATTACAGCAAATCAAGATCGAAATATCGAGCTATAATGTCGAAAAGCGATAAACTAATCGAAAAAATTACACAATAAAAAAGTCAACGGTGTAAAATACCTCGTTGTACGTACATTTCATTATTGCATCAACACCTGCTACTATGTAATCTAACCTCTTATCAACGAACTTATTCAATAGTGATTTAATCTTATCTAAATGAGAATCAAAATGCTTTCAAAAACACATTCGTATAGATTATAGTCATCACCATTCGTTATCCACTGCTCTTCGTGTAAGGAGGTACATATTCTATCTCGCTATGCTACCAGTAATAGTGCTGTACCGAAGATATATTTTACAATAAACTCAGGTAACACGATTTCAATGATAATTATAGAGAACGCAGAACAGAATTTTAATTAGATTTGGAAAGACCTAATATTTTAAAAGAATTGGATTTCTTTTATCTTTTTATGTATGGTTTATTCTAATTAATTTATTGAGAAATGTGTCCAGTTAACTCTAACATTTTCTGAACATTTGTGAGTTATCATCGTCTTCCTCACGCAATTTTTACATAAGAAATAAAATTGTTTGAAATGAGTAAGAAACGACCCACAGCTTCGGATTTGGAATCAGGACCACAGAAGTACAAGCCAGTCAAAAATCATTACATCTCTTTATTTTTTTAAGGAATATGTAGCAAACGAGCAAAGGTATCGCCTGATAGTAAGCGGTTACTGCCGCCCATGGACTTCTGCAATACCAGAGGCATCACAAGTACTTTGCCGGCCTTTTGGGGGATGGGGCCTCCGATATTTTTACTCGCGGTGAAACACAGCGCAACCGTACACAGAAAAGCAACCTAAAATGACAACATTCGTGCTGTCGTGTTTCATTGGTGAGTGTAAGATCGAAGGCAAAATGATGCAGAGGCCTCTCAACCAGTCGTCATAGTGTGGTTCGCAATGATTTACTGTTACATTCGCAATGAGTATGGTGAATATTTTTGATTCTGTTCATGATTTCAATCAGGTTGACTAGAGTCACTTTGGTAGCTCATTTAAAATAATGAAAAGAATGTCATTATTACCGTTATTTTAGATTTTCGCGCGAGAGAACAGAACAGTTAGAGAAAGGAGGGGTATGCGGTTGATAGATTGTCTCTGGGACTTCAGCTCTGAAAGGATCGACGAATCCTATTCTAGAATTCTACTAATATTATTAATGCGACAGTGTGTGAGAATGCATAGTTTTTTTGTCATTATATTACGCCAAAACTAGTGAACCTCAGAGTTTACATAATAAAGCTTACTTGTGTATACACTAAGTACTGAACAGATTTAGACGAAAGTTTACAGTTATAGGCTTATTCATCAAAGTTGCACATAGGCAACTATTCACCGCGATAATCGATTTACCAATACGTGGGTGAAAAAGTACATATGTTTTTTATCCCGAAAAATGTAATATTGCCCCTTCCGTCTATTGGCAATGAGGACATACAGCTGAAGAGAAAAGTAATCGTTCGAAAAATATGTGATTTTTTAATATTAATAAGTGTTTTATTTATCTACTGCTACTTAAAACAGGCAAAAACATAGAACAGTTGTATTTTTAAATAAATTTCGTCTAGTTCTATTTGTTAATGAGCATAGCTGTTAATAGCCGTTGTAAAACTGAAACAAAAATTCCAATAAAATTTATCTTGCCCGCTCATCACTATGAAAATATCTTAATTTGCTTATTTGGATACAACACTATTCAAAGAACCATATTCTTTTATTCGATTATTCATTAAATTAACAACGAAATAAATATACAAAAATTTAAAGATTTTGGAATTTATTTTGTGAGGGAAACTAACCAAATCCCGTTTGTTACTCGTAAGAATTCTAAATAACTCGGAACTGTGAACATTATAGGCAATTATCATTTACATAATGACATTCTATTCACCAATCAGACTTCGTGGGAAAATAATACATTTCGTCTATAACAGGTGCATTGAATTAAGCACACATTATAAGAATGAACGACTAAGTTATTGGTAAAACTATTTATTTTTAACCTTCAGATGACTTGGTAAAAGTTGTTTTAATACATATTAAATATTATGAAAAGACATTACGTTAAATCATAAACATTAAAGTGTCTTATGTGTTTGTTTAAGAGGAAAGTACTCTCACGTTATCCGTTTAACACAGGTATTGAAGTAAAAAGATTTATGTCTATTTATATCTCTTCAACTATGAAATTTTTGTGTTGGAAAAGGATATTTAAAGAAAGACAAAGGTACAAACGAGCTTCTACATTTAGGAGTAAAGCAGTATGAAACTGTAGAAAACCAAATAAAACTTTCTCCATTGCTTTGAGGTATATAAGCTATATTTCCTGTCATTACTTGATATGTTGTAAGAAGTATAAAGAGATAAATAATTTGTGTTATTTAAAAAGAGATTTTTTAAGTTGTTGTTATTATTTTTGTCTGTATTTTCTTCAACAACATAAATCTGTCGCAATGCTGGACATTGGCAGTTTCAATAACGCGTCATTTGATTTGATTTTTGGTTTCTTCAGAATACAACTGCTGCTAGTCTGTCTGTATGTATAATGCCATTTATCTTGATTATTGGAGTCAATTTCATTTTAAATTGGCTATAACTTTCTCTTACCAATTTATTTTTCTATGTAAAGTTACCCAACGTGATACATATAGCATTATATTTATGTCAGAGAAAATACTGCGGAGATCGGTGCAGATGTAATTTTTTATGGAATAATATGAGTCAAGCAGACGTATCGCCTGCTGGTAAGCGGTTACCGATGCCCATGGATGCATCATGCAACAACAGAGTCGTCACAAGTGCGATGCCGGCCTTTTGGAGACGGGGAGAGGGGTTGTGGTATGGGTCTCCAGTATCCTCACTCACTCGGTGGAACACAACGCAGGCGCTGTTTCACATCGGTTTTCTGTGAGGCCGTGGTATCACTCTGGTCAAGCCGGCCCATTCGTTCCGAAGCGTGGCTCTCCTATAGACTATAATTCAGACGGATGGGGGAATACGGTTTAATATTCTTATGCTACATCCACGTCTCTGTTTCATCAGTCATTAGAGTACAGGTAATTGTAATTTGATTTAATTGCAAAGAAACGATGTTATTAACACACGTCGAATTTCTGAATATATTGACTCCCATTCTGGTTCATTCCTGGTGCAAAAGATGTCCGTTGCAATGCAGTGACAACACCCAAACTCCGGAACAAATATCTGTATGTCATACAAGCCTTTCGCCCGATCCAGGATTTGAACCCGAGACCACTGGTACTTTTATATGAATATATTGTAAGTATATTAATAATTAATTTGAAATAAATAGTTCTATGAAAAGATCATATACAGTAAAAGCTCCTTATTCGCGGGACGTACGTTCTGTAAATTTACCGCGAATATAGAGACCGTGAATATGGAATGATATTTATAGGGGATACGGTCCTAGGTGACAATTAACAATAAATATATACACAAAACAGTTAAATTGATAATTTCGAAATTAGTTTTAATTATTATCTTCAGGCTTAGACAGTGGTTGAAATAACTTGGCAGTTTTGAAAGCACCTTCAATTCAAAATGATATTCTGAAGTACCCTTATTTCATTTACGGATTTTTTATCGACCGCACTGTTTTATTTTAGGCGACTTTATATATTAGGAGTGGAGTGTTTATTATATATATTATATTATATATATTATTTATATATGCGGCAGCATTGAATAATATACTTTATTTATTGAGTTATACGACTGCTTTCTTTAAACACTTTTGTAGTTTACATTATTAAAAATACTGAAGCTGCAAAGGCAGCTTATGACAAAGGAGAAGCCAATATCATTTAACAATATAGGCACTAGGACGAATTAAAAAGGTCTGTTTAACTTTTTTTATTAGTCTATTTACCGACGTGCTTCGAAAGGACACCTATAATCTTTTTATTTGAAATGTATGTACCGATTGAATCCGCGAATAAAGAAATTATTAGCCAATGTAAGAATTGGGTCGTATTTTTTATTAATCCGTGAATATTGAATACCCGAATGCAGGAAGCGCAGACAAGGAGCTTTGACTGTATAAGGAACTTTTTAAGTTTGCATCGTCTATGTTTTGATGCAGAGCTCTTTGTGGCAGATATATATAAAAGTAAAGCCATAAATGACAAAATAAAATAAAATAATTACTACTAAAATAAATACAAATTGAGAAATCTACATTTATAGCACATTTATTGCAGATCTGTAAAAGTAAATCGACAGTAATGGTAATTTAGCAATATGTTATTGCACTACTGCGATATAGTACTAAAATGTACAATCCAACAGTTACATAAAAACGGCATTTGTACTATATTATTTTAAATTCATAAGTAACTCTATGTATTTGTTACGCTACAACTAAACCGCTGCATCGATTTCCATGAAATTTGGTAAGAAGATACTTTGATTGAGGAGAGATGTCAGTTACTTTTCACCGCAATAACCGACATACACGCAGGTGGAGCTACGTTCAAAAGCTAGAAAAAAAAATGTTTGTTGGAATCAAAACCGTTTATATATTTAACAATATTATGATGCATTTTTAAGCTTCAATTAAAGACTTAAAATAACCTAACATTTTCTATTAAACATAAGCTCTAACCTTAAATAAAATATTGTAAGAACTTTCCTCTGAAGATACCCGTTCAATCTTGTTCAGTGATTGATGACTTAGAACGAATGGATGACCGAACGGAATCGATTTAGTGAGCAATAGCCGCTATTTGCATATGTATAGTTGGTAAAATGAGGGTCTTTATACATTAAGATACGTTAAAGTAATATAACTTTTGTATCTTCAAAGTTGAACTCAAGATACTTATGGTACGTGCGCTTATCTTTAAAGAAAAACTGCTAGATTTAAATTGACTGCGTTTTGATCGGTTTGTAGATTCTTTTATCGATAACTAGCTGATCCATGCTACCTCATCTACATGTCCTATTGCCTGTAGCGTGAGCTTATGACGGCGTTTAGAAATTTGTTTGCCACAAAAGATTATAAGAGCCAACCTTAATAGAAGACATAAACGCTATTGCAGACTTTTTTTTGAACTTAGGGAAACAGTTCTTTCAAACATTTTTTCTGTAAAACTTTTAACGTTTACATGAATAATTTTTCCGCGTTTTAGCAACATTTTTAATAGTACTGTGCTTATTTTGAGTTATAGCCTATAGTTTCAATCGATAACTGAACTTACTAACACTGAAAGAAGTTTTCAAATCGAACGAATCGAATTCAAACAAACAAACAAAATCTTCAACTCTTTAATATTAGTATCGTGGCGACTTCTACATACAGTGCAACAGTGACATACTACAGCGCCATGTACCGAAGATAAATCGATCTACAGAGTGACATTACTACATGGAGTACAAAACACTAATAACCCTGAATCGTGTAGTAGAAGTTTTTACGCTGACTAGCATGTATACAATATCCCATTTTTTATTTTTTAAATTTTTTTTTCGTGGTGGAATGCCTTTACGCACTTCGCTTTGTGTAGGACTCCTGACTGACACCAGCTAGACTACCCACTAAACCACCACGGTGTGCCACTCTGCGCCTGAGACGGGAGAGATCCGGGAACCGCTTTCTTACGCCATCCTCCCAGTGCCAGCCCGCACTGAAGCAGGCTCCTTCTTCTGATGGTAAACTCTCAAGTAAGGCGACGTACGGCACACGCGTAACGTCGCCTCCCTCGCGGGTGGCATGTGTGCCATCCGCGGCCACACTCAGGGCGGCATGAGGCGCTGATAGACGCGGTGTATACAATATCCCAACATCAACCGTTGGGCCGTGGCCCAACAGGCATGATCACCTCGCCTGGTCGGAGGATCGTCCCTTTGAGTTGTAGGGACATCACAACCTGTCCAGCTCCGACTCACTGGAACTACTTACTCCTAGAGAGCACATACAGCTGTTGCATCAGTATCGACCTCCAGTCTTAGAGAGGAGTGATGTGGTGACTTCCACATTCAGTGCAACACGAACATATTACCCTGCCATCTACCGAAGATACACCAAACTACGGATTAGCGTTACTTCACGGAATTAAAAACATCACTAATCCTGAATCGTGCAATAGAAGTTCTCGCGCCGATTAGCATATATACATTCCAACATCAACCGTGGAGCAGTGTGGCTCGTCACACATGATCACCTCACCTGGTAAGAGGATCCTCCCTTTGTGTTAGAGAAACATGATATACATTCCTCTGCGAGCGTCTTTTCTGGAAGAGGTCTCAGCATACTTCTGTAGCCACAGTGGTGCTTTATATTTGTGTGTGTGTGTGTGTGTTATGTAAAATATCATATAAATATCCATAATAAATAATAGATAGAATAGATTAATAGATAGTAATTAATGGTAAGCAAATCTTACATGCATGCATGGGCCGGCTCGACCGGAGTGATACCACGGCCTCACAGAAAATCAGTGTGAAACAGTGCCTGCGCTGGTACGGCGGCGGTAATCGCTTACTATTAGGCGATACGTCTGCTCGTATGCCACCAATTCCATAAAAATAGATTTGATTATCTTCATCCACAATATCTATAGATTTGATTTTTAATACGTAATTTATAGTTGGGCTAATCGTGATCTTACAAAATATCTGCCACCATTTCTCAGTTGTTAATATAGAGTTAATGATCATTTGACCTTATACTTATGCCGTTATTTCGTGGATCGAGTCTCTATTCAGACATATTTTCTGGATATTAGCACAAATTGTATTCCTGCTTTGATTTTATTTAGAAAGAAGTTTGATGTAGGTCTCACACTTATGGAATTTTTGGCCCAGATGTTTTAATTGACATGTCGAAGTAGCTCAGAAACAAAATAACCGCATTTAAGTACCTTAGACATATATACATGAGAAATTGGATTAATACAATGTATCTACAATTCATTGTCCAAACGATGGGTTTCGAAGTGTACACCATAATACTGGACGCCGCCGGCAGCCAATGAACTAATGATCGCTTTCTATGATGTTGGGCTAAATATGGATATAGCGTTATTAATATAATACTAATGCAAAAAAGTACTACCTAGGGTTCGCGGCTTCATGTGGTATTTATAGACAGTCTGTAGCAAATATAGGTACACATTTTTAATGATTAATTGAATAACTGTAAAGACGGAAAATGTAAATGAAATATTTAGGAAAACTTTCTACTGAAATGTTATAAAATACAAGTTAATGAAAAGCTCACTAAATATTAACTGTCATAAGTTGACATAAGAGATGACTTCGCTTAACAAATACGTGTCAGTGCATAAAAATTGCATTCTCTAGTAAAGTGAAATAAAGTTTGAATTGGGATAAATTTCATCAACAAATTAAAGTACATAATTATACCTATGAACAAAATAAATAAAAATTAAGTAAAGTACTTAATTTTTATTTATTTTTAGGTGGTCAGCTGGTACAATATTATTTTAATGCGCAACGAAGAGTTATTTTGTCATGTCTGTAACAACGCTATTATATATAATGCCAATGTCTTATCCTTAACATTCTTTCGTGTCGTATCGATTGGTGCGTAATTCAGTCGCGTACGACGTTAGACCGTACAAACATGCAATCATAGACAGGTGCGTAGACAATGGCCAGTTGCGGCCGCTCACGTGCGTCCGGTAATCACCAGATATTACCCAGTATTACTGAGATTACGGCCACTGTGGCCCTTTGTTTCTATCGGGGTTAAATTCTTCTGTGTCCTGCTATTTGCAGACTGGTATTTTTGTGTTTGTGGATTTTTCTTTTGTGTCTACTTTATAACGTAAAAAATATTTGCATTAAATTCAAATTTAAGGTAAGACTTAAATTTTCTAGTAATTTATTTTCAACATCAGAATAATTTGGCAATTGTAAGTAAAAAAGCAAGAATCTTTTACCAAATAATTATATCTAAAATAATAAGTAACGAAGAGTTCCAAGCCTTCCTTAGCTTGAACACTTAGTTTATTACTTTTTGAACGAAACTTCTTAAAGCCTTTACGGCTTTAATTTTTGAACTCTTCGTTACCAATTATTTTAGATATAGTTATTTAGTTGATTTGGATACAAATAAATCTATTTTTAATGTTAAATTCTGAACCACATGAGTAAATTTACAGTGTAAACCAAATTTAAGTACAGTCAGTCAAGCTACAAGTGCAACCCAAAATTATATAACACATAACTGTATCGATTAACATAAATTAATGTAAAATTGTAATAAAGAAAGTGTACGAGTAAACTCGTTGATAATTGGCGGGTACACTTATGCACTGAAGTGGATGTTGTTTATCGTTATAAGTAGCGTTTCTTAACCGCTGCGTGGAATGGAACGGGTCCCGGCGACACTTGTCTATTGACAATCTAATTGCGGGTAGTTATTTAAACAGAGTTGCTGGTGCCATTCTAATAGTGATTTCATTATAGTTTTCTCCTATTTTACCAATGTAATACTGGTAATAGATATTAGTGTTATACGTAGTACTAAAATTTATTTTATAAGTTTAAATTGTGTTTAAGTTGAAATCAAACTCAATCGTGTAAAGTAAATGTTCTAAATTGTCCATTTTAGTTTATTTAGTTATTTTTTGTGGCTTTTGAGGAAGTATGTTTATGTAAACTTTCATAATATTCTTATTGACTGTCGTAGACAGTGTAATCATCAAAAACCCGTAATGTCTCACTGCTGGGCTCGGGTCTCCTCGCAGGAGCGCTGGCGCTGGCCAAGTACGGGTTGGGGACTGGCAAGACAACGTTGTGGCTATGTAATGTTACCGTTGGATGTGTTTAAGCCGCCCAAAGACCTCCAACTAAGCTTCACGACTGTTATTCACGACCGACTGCTTAACATGACCCCTGAATCACGGAGACGCTCATGGTAAAATGCCACCAGCGGACACCCATACAGGTACTGACCACGCCGTCGTTGCTTACCCTCGGCAATTATTTCTAATCACCGAGTGCAACTGGGCTATGAGCGCCTGTATGGGCAATAGCCCATACAGGCGCTCATAGCCCAGTTAGATAGATAGATCTCATAGCCCTTTTACATATTACTAGTACACTATAATAATAGTGTACTAGTAATATGTAAAAGGTTTTATACATTTTTTTATGTATGGGCCTGCTAAATTGACTTCTGATGGAAAGAATAAGCAGAATCGTAAAGTGGTCACCATACTCATTGCGAATGCAGACAATGCAACAATGCAGCATAGTGACTTACATCATGGCGGTCTAGTGATGGTACTGTTTTCGATTTCGCACTCACCAACGAAATACGACAGCATGAATACTGTCATTTTACATTGATCTTCTGTGCGAGGGTAGTATCACTCGTTCGAGCCGGCCCGTTCGTACTGAAATTAGCGTTATTCAACTACCTTTTAAACAGATATGTATAATAATAATAAATATATTCATTGCACCAGATTACTTACAAGGTTAACTTAAATAGGAAAACTTAAACAAGGGAAGTAAAATTGGCGGCCTTATCGCCCGGAGACAATCTCTTACAGTCAACTCTGTATGTGTATTATAAAGAGAAATAGATCAAAATACAAATGAAATGGTCTTCGCTATCACAAGTTGAGGCAAAAATGACCTGTTTGATTTAATGCTAGTGTGATTTCCTAGTCATCTAGGTACAGAGTATTATGGTTACAGAGACTTCGCTAACATAAGTTTCTGTTATAAAGTGTTAAGCAAAAAAAGACGTAAAATATTTTATGTAGTAATAAAATAATAATTTACTAACACTTACTTTACAATAACTAGTTGTAAAATAAAAATAAATTAAAAATAAAAATGGAATGCAAAATATGGAATGCTATTACTGTTATCATTGTTTAGCTTTAGACTAGAGTTTAACTGACTGATTTTGGGATCATTATGATCATCATCGTCTCGGCCGGACGTTTGGCCTCTCCTAGGGCTCACCATACACAGGTCTCTTGCTGCGATATTCCAACAATTTCCCGCGTCCTTCACCAGATTATATTTCCAGAATTTTGGGATGGAATAAATCAGTTATATGTAATTGATTATACATGTTAATAATACAGATAAGTAGATAAGTACAATGGCATTTGTTTTCCTATCCTTTTTACTACATCTGTTCGCGCATCTAGTTAGTAGTGTGGCGACTTCCACATACAGCGGCAACAAAAACATATGACAACGTCACCTACCGAAGATGCACTGAACTACGGATTAACGTAGTGTACGAAGAAGCTACCAATCCTGCATCGCCCAATAGATATATATAGAATATGTATACAACTTCCCAACATCAATCGTTGGGCAGTGGCTCGCCAGGTATAATCACCTCACCTGGTCGGAGGGAGACTTTGTGTTGGAGGGAGGGACATGACACACGTTCCTCCACGGTAAATTAATATATTTAACATCTAAAGAGATGAAAGTTTACAGATAATTTATTTATAAAATAGGTTAGGACAGTAGCGCTCATAGCCCAGTTGCACTCAGTGAATAGAAACAATCACCGAGGGTAAGCAACGAGGGCGCGGTCAGTACATGGATGGGTGACCGCTGGTGGCATGTTACCATGAGCGTCTCTGTGATTCGGAGGTCACGTTAAGCAGTCGGTCCCGGTTGTTATCATACGATAACAGTCGTGAAGCTTAGTTGGAGGCCTTTGGGCGGCTTAAAAACATCCAACGGCAAGATTACGTAGCCACAACGTAGTCTTGCCAGTCCCCAACCCGCTCTTGGCCAGCGTGGGGACGTATGGCCTTAACCCTCTCCTGAGAGGAGACCCGAGCCCAGCAGTGGGACATTATGGGTTGTTGATTGATTAGGACAGTAATAGAGTGGAAAGAACACTACTTTAAAAAACGGCTCACTTTATACTTGTCGTCCGTGGTGTCTACATCTCTATACAGTTACATAATAATTTACAATGTACGCAGGCAGCGATTATTGTGCGACCGGTCGCGGCTGACAAATACAGGATCCTGTTGTTACGCAATTTATTATTTTCCATACAAATCCTGTTCCTTGGTTACAAGAAAATCGCCTTGTCCAAGTATAAAACGTTTTGTTAACGGGTTGCATTTTATTTTATGGGTTTACTGCATCAAGTTGCTTTCGTTACTACCCTGTATAACTTGTATATTAGAGAATTGCATGCAGTAATTAAGTAACTAAATAGAACAAATATTGCCTTTTATTCATAGTGTACGAAAATATTGTAAATATGTGTGTGTATCTATTATACTTAAATCTCATGTCAAGTCGTTGCTCATGTGTCACGTTGTGACTTAAGTCACGTTGTTGCACACGTCACGTTGTTGTTCACTATGTATTTTAAAACCAATTTTCAAGTTTTTTACAAGACACGTACATATCAAATTTCAATAATCGTCTTCATACAACAATAGTATCGCGTGCTTTTTCAGAAGAATAACACAGACACGAATGACACATGAGTCAATTTCAACATTCTGTTGAACCGTTTTCATTCATGCTATTTAGAGGTGCTTTCTAAGTATATGAGCTATAAACATCAAGCTAGATACTGTACACTAACTCGTACATGAGGTAACACAGACGTGATCTCCGTGACCTAGCAACTGTGTGTATAAAATATGAAAACTTAAACGAAATTGTATTAAAGCCTATTTATCATTCTACGCAGTGTTCAATGAAATTTATTAATGTTTAAATTTTTATCAGTAATTAATAATATATTTCTTGAGTGTTAAGTCTAAGTAATGATTCATTTTAATTACTTTCATTAAAATTCATTATTTTTTTCACTTTGGGTTGTATAATAATGGATCTGCCCCATAGCCAAGATGCAACCATTTCGCGTCGAATTAACTACGCGTCTGTTGTTCTGTATTATTGGCTAATATTCTGTTTATATATAAAACGTTGAGAGAAGTCATTCCCATACATTTATTTCTTTTTTATTATCGTTTAAGTATGTAAAATATCTACTTGACTAGGCGGTATATAAACATAAATAGGTTAATTAATTTGAACTGAAGAAGATGGTGAAATTTTGAAACATTATGTATAAATTATATTTCAAGAATAATTTGTTTTTTAAGTAAAATTCAAAATAATGATTTATGTCTTAAAGTTTGTGAATGTTCTTGTAAAATAACCCAGATTGCTTTTACTTTATATGTAAAGATAACCGTCATAATTAATTTCTCTTCAGTAAAGATTTAAAATAAATGTATACCTAAATGGTTTCTAAACAGTTATTGACATCTTTCTTTAAATTTACTATTTCTATTAAATTTTGTTAATGTGAATAGGAATGTAGCTAGGTACTGTTCGAATCCTTTATTTTGTCAGTAAATATAACTTCACAAAAAAAGAGAGTCACAAGCAATTAACTACCTTCACGAAAAAAGAGAGTTCCAAGCAATTAACTACTCTACATACTTCACAATAGAAAAATTATAAAAAGCAATTAACTACTCTAGATAGATTTTTATTCTGGACGTCTATCGTTCAAGAACTGTTATGTTTTAGAAGGTAGTGCTGGCGCCTTTGATACTTAGTCTGCCATGTTCTTTGAACAATAACTGGAGATATTACAAATAGATAACACGTTGTATAATTCTCCACACAATGTTGTTAAGTATACACAATGTTACTCATGTAAGAAGATTAACATAACATGGTAGATAATAAGGGAAATGAAATGAATTACCCATAACCATAGACAGGTTTAGGTTTGTGAGGCAATATTCGGATTTATACTTTAAATTTTTTTTTATTTATCAGACATATGGGGCAAACAAGCGTCACCGCCGTTACGTAAGTACGGGTGTCCATGAGCGGTGGTAATCGCTTACCACCAGGCGATACGTCTGCTCGTTAGCCCCATATTCTATAAATATAAAATAAAAAACATAATTAATTTGATGGTTTTTATAATTTACATTCCTACAAAGCAGCAAATATCTCATACAGTTAGATTGTAAAGGAATTATACAAAACGCCTTAATAGTTTGTGATTAAGTTGACCACATTCATTTCTCATATTCACATCAATTGCCATAAGAATCCAGGGCTGGACGTCTTCTCCTTAGAAAGAGATTTTTGTCTATTACACTCGTAAGCTAGAAGAGTCGGTATGAGGTTTGTATTAGCTTTTACTTCCCTTGGCAGCGTTATTGCCGTGCGTGACTTGCTCACTGAGTCGGCTTTTTATACACCTGAACAAGGGTACTTACACTCTGGATTCTCAAATCATCTCCACACGGATGTTAATACCTGTAATAACTAATTATTAAATATCATAAAACGGAAAGTTTACATGTAAGTATATACCGACATTGTTGCCTGCATGTCTTTGAAAGCTTTACGATCGTGGAGCTAAGCTTTAATACAGAGCGATAAAGTTCTGATAATCCATTGCTTAACTTACAGATATGGTATTAATTTGTTTATCATATTAGAAGTTCTGTAATAAATTTAAACGATTAACTCAGATCCTTCTACATAGAAGCCTAAAATCAAACTATTTTTGTTATAATAATCTTAAATCGTGTCTTCACGTATTCCTAGAATTAAGTAGCTACTTGTCTATTTACACTGTATCTATTTCAAGTAACAGGTAATCATAAGTTCATTGGCATTTAATCAGAATAATTGTCAACGATATTACTCGCTTTGGTAATTAAAACCTAATTTAAGAACCGCAAAAAATGCAATACCTTTAAACGAGCAATTCCTATATACATATATATATATATGTTTCCATGAAATTTAGTATATTGGGGTTACGGGGGCATTTAATCGAAAATTTGCCAAAAAAAAACAAACAAAGCTCGGTCATCTAGATACTATTATTTAAACAAGAATCAACGTTATCATAAATTGTTTGAAGACCTAAAACATTCTAGCGGTGTAGAATAAAACTTATACTAACCATAACATACAAAAATGTACATACTTTCTGCTCCTAGGCTACTTTCAATTGAAAAGCTTCATAATCATGGATGTAACCGCATTAACTGCAATCTTAGACTTGTCCAGGAGGCAGCAAAGCGCATAAGCGAGTACAAGCCCCCAGAGGAAGTAATAAATAAATTAATATATTATGAAATGGATTTATTATATATTTTACTTCTTCCTTATTATGTACTATGGACACTTAAGCCTGTCCCGACATGGGACGGGCACATAAACGGTTGATGTTAATTTCTCGGGACATCGTAACTTAGATCTAGTAGATTCTGAGGTCATTTTAAGCTTATTATAATTGGTAATAAGATCGTTAAACTATTCTCCGTAAGAGTTTAGGATAATTTACTGAATGAAGATTAACATTGTTAGGTTTCTTTGGTATCGTAACAGTTCTCATTTTTAGAAAACTTTCCGAATAGGATAGCCGCTGTCTCACTTTCTATTTATTAAGTTTCAGTCTGTCAAGCCAGTGAAATAAGAATTTATTACTTTACAGTTGAAGGTAAACTGTTCGGAACTAAAATTTACTACTCAGCATTACCAAAAGACACTTTTAATAGAAGACCTACGACTGCAAGATCGACTGATAGAATAGAATATTTTTTAAATATTATACATAGGAAACACCTACACTCGGAAACAAACATTTGTATACCACACAAACATTTGGCCCGACCCGTGAATGGAACTCTAGATCTCAATCACTGCCGTCGCATACGCTACCACTGCGCCAACGAGGCAGTTTTTCTGACATTGATATTTTTAACGTTCCTGAAACAGCGGCCTTAAAATGTTTTTGGTAAGAGGTCCGGATAATATCTTCACTATTTGTTATAATTTATCTTTGGAGGCTATCAGAAAAATAAAACACTTGAATGTAGATATGCATACCATACATAGCTGTGGTTTATCAATTAAATGGCCATGTTACGTCACTATATCAAAAAAGTGCTGAAATTGGCAATGGTTGTGTATTATGTTAGTCACTTAATCGGTGAACAAGTCTTTACGATTCAAAACAATATTCACCCAGTACTCATCTATTTCCGACATTTGTAAACATTAAGGCCTTATCATAACTATTTTTATTACATTATACCGGTACTTTTTTTAATAAAGTGTTTGCACCGTATAATTATATTCTCCTAGCTGATTACGGCCACGATGACCAGTCTCATTGGAGCTTGCGTATAATTGCGTGCGCAAAAACAGGTGCACTCTCTGTTCTCTCAATCTCATAATCCGATGAGATGGTTATTCGACACGATCGGGGAGAGGTCAGGCGTCGATTTTACAGCTTCAAGTGTTCTCCGAGGCACGGCATTTCTATAATCAGAAAAACTCAATAACACTTTTTGACTCGACAAGCAATTCGAACCTCAGACCTTTTGATGGACAGTCGCATACGTTAACTGCTAGACCAACGAGGCAGTTCAATTACTAACATTACACAGTATAAAATATTATCAAAAGCATTTCTGTAACAATCAAGAACTCCACAGCAACGACTAATATGGTCTTATGTTCTAATAAAAACCCAATGCTGATTGTTTGTAGCAAGAAATGGCCTGAAGCAAGAAAGCCTGCCTTTAGGTGGTATTATCAACTCTGTAGGTGTCCTGGGACTTGTCACGCGGTCAGCCGGTTGTAGTGAACAGTAGTCCGTTGTTATTGCATGCCACATACCTAAGACGGGTGCGTTGACTCCTTATAATAGTATATTGCATACTTGTTGATGTATATAATGGTTTACATGACAGCAGTTTTATTTAATTTTTTTTTGTGGGAGTAAAACTGACGTTGGTTTTATCGATGTTAAGAAGAACAGTATATTTTTGGTAGGTCAGTCTAGAAGAGAAGGATAGTTATGGTAATAAGTAACAAAGTTGTAGCTAAACTTTAGAACGTATAAACGAAAAAAATCTTTTTCAATATACACAAACATAGGTATATATACCGTAGGTATATACGTAGTGCAATGGTCAAAGATATGGTAAGTGGTGGGTTTGATATCTATTCTAAACAAAAGTGTTGTTCGTGTCCACAATTTAAAGGTTTATAAAGTCAACCATAAGTAAATATTTTCACATAAAACTTCGGGGAACGATAATATATCACCAAAAGGCATTATATCAAAAGCTAGAAACTTCAAAATTTATCAATCAAATCATTACTATAATTAAGGCTGTATAATTTTCTTTTTTTTTTTTTTTTTTCTTAAAATGACAACTCCCGCATTAGGAATATACATTCCTGTGTCGCGGGGATCTTTACAAACATACATATACATGAAACGGACACAAAGTACACCCAGACTTAGAACAACAATTTATGGATCTCACAAAGTGTTGTCCCATGTAGGATTTGAACCCACAACACTTGGCTTAGCAGGAAGCGGTGTGGCGACCACTGAAACCACTAGACCAACCGTGTAGTCAAATTAAGACTAGGATATTCTTAACGAACACAATATCCTATCTATATGTCTGTAATAGTTTATTAATATACGTAATACCGTCAACCTTGATTATTGTTGTAATTGTTATTTCAAATACGTTATTGAGCAATTTGATATCGACATTTAGACATTTTGTAATACAGAAAAGTTGCAAAGCAAATGTATATTTCCTTACTTGAAATAATTTAAACCAATCTTATGAGCTTACGAAATCTTTATGCATATTAGAAGTACTTATAACTGTACATATACTTTATTGAAGTAATATTATAAGGGTAATCACATGAAGACAATTTATTAAATCATTATCATTATCAGCATCATCATCAGCCTATCGCAGTTCACTGCTGGACATAGGCCTCTCCAATTTCACGCCACTTAGTTCGATCTATGGCTTCTCGCATCCAGCTCCTGCCAGCCGTCTTGCGCAAATCATCGCTCCACCTGACCTGTGGGATTTTTGAGGCAATTAAATAAACATCTTTAAAATTGCGGGCAAACTAAGAGCTTTGTATTTTATTTTATTTTCTTCTTTCTTTTAAAGTTCTTTCATGTATATTTAACTAAAAATCACCAAGCTTTTGCCGCTCTACTCTGTGACGAACAGGATCATGTATTGAGATTTCAGGTTGAACATTTCAATATTAAAATCCAACCCATTTGTCTATGCATAGAAAGGAAATCACATTTTTTTTATATTTAAACGATTAAATGAAAGCCTAATGAGAACCATGTAAGCCGATGCTTTAAAGGAAAAGATTGGCACATCACGGCTACCGTTGCTCGAGGCGCCCGCCTTACGTAATCGCTCTTATTATGTATGTATTAACTTACGGCGTTTCCATTAGATTAGCACATAAGTGCCCAGTTAGGTTACCTACACTTTTTGTTGTGACTAGCCAACTAGTTTGACTCTAATTCTATTCTTGTGAAAGTTTGTATTGAAAAACTAGTAGGCAAGAAGTGGCCACGTATATTATTATCTACCATTATACCGATATGCCGTTACTGGATATAGGCCTCTCCAATTCGAAACTATTGATTGGAAATATGTTTTATTTTTAATTAAGTCTCCCACAGTGACTACGTGTCAGAGTAGAGACCGTGATTAGGCAATCGTAGTATGACGAGGACTTAAGAAAGTGGATGATGGAAGAAGACTAACCAAGACTGCGGTAGTAGGAGCTTGTTGGAGGAAGCATTCGTCAGTAGTAGATGGCGATGGAATTATATTGATGGAGAATTAACTACTCAACATAAAGTAATATAAAAACGTTGATCTAGGATTGATTATAATACACTCTATATTTTTCAAAATTAGGGATTGCTCAATGATATTTTTATTCTTCTTTTACTTTACTAACCACTATAATTTGACCTCTCTTTATTAAGTACAGTTGTGTCTTTTGATACCGACCTATAAGATTTAAATGAATAGGAAATACATGGATTAAAGGTGATCTTATTTAATTATAATAATTAAAACATAAATATTGTTCTAACAAGAAATCCCATTCGATTAAGACGTTAACCAAGGTGGAGTTATCTATTCAATTTATGTCTTTTTTAAATAAATAAACCGTTTAGATTACGCACGCATTAAAACGCCTACAACTTTTTTTTTCAAACATACGTTACTATTTGAAAACGACAATCTGTATCGATTCTACACAGACAGAACATTCTAAAAGTTTTAAGGAATTCAACGTGCATGAATTAATTTTTTATACAGCGAAAATATTCTAAATTCCAAACCACCAAAGGTTTATCCTAGAAATAAAAGAATGTCAAAATACTAACCACTGATTTTATTTTATGCTATTGGCAACAATAGAGTTAACAGTCTGATTATAGGTAGATATTTCTTTGGACCCCAAGGTCTGCTAGAAACTGCGGATATTGTGAAGATGCAGTGTAATAAAATCATTAAAACTACTCAAAGTGTATGTGCCCGAATTAGGAACAGTACCAGGACAACCGAGCCTTGTTCAGTATTTCTTCTTTTGAGAAATTTTTATTCTAGCGAGGTTGATAGTTTGCCCCCGAAACCACTTGCGGGTAAACCCTAAAATAAGTACCCCTAAAATAAAACAATAAATATATATATTTATAACTTCAACAATTGCTCGTTTAAATGTATTTATTAGATGAACTAAGATAACTATGAACAATCCGTAAAAAGTTTTACTTTCTGCATGTTTCTAACTTCCTTTCCCCTGTTTAATTCTAAGATAGTCTAATTTTTCCAGGCCTTCCCATGTGGCTTAATTTAGTGTGTTAGTGGGTCACTGTGGCTTATCTTGTTGTACAGTACAGTGTTAGAGAGTTGGGCATGTGGGCGGGATTAGTTTTAATAAAAATAAACTAAGGCTTTGAGAGGTAATCATTAACTACAATAAAGAATTTGCGAATGTGAGTCGTTATCTCAAAGTCTCATATTCCGAGACCAAACGCATTAGTAAAGTGATAACCGGTAGTTCATAAATAAACCTCACGTTAATAGTCTGTAAATATATTGAGACGT
This sequence comes from Hyphantria cunea, assembly GCA_003709505.1. Classification (NCBI taxonomy): domain Eukaryota; kingdom Metazoa; phylum Arthropoda; class Insecta; order Lepidoptera; family Erebidae; genus Hyphantria; species Hyphantria cunea. The sequence continues at coordinate 575,829 of PKRV01000643.1, forward strand.
TAAAATAGCCCACAGCTACTGTTTCTATGGTGGCTGTGATTTACTGCGAACGGATAGGTGGCAGTTGGAAAGTTAATGCAAATGATACTGTGAATGCATTATCTACTCGTGTATATGGGCGTGTTTCACTTTTGTGGTAAAGGTGATAATGAGTTCAAAAGATAAAAATAAATAAAATATATTGTTTGGAACATTTTACACACAACGCCATTTAGTCCCAAACTAAGCATAAATATGTATACTTTATCGTGTAAATACTCACATTATGCATAGAAAACACTCAAACTACCTATAAATATTTGCAGATCATACGTTACAAGTGCGCCACCGAGGTAGTAAAAAAAATTAATAAGATAAAACTAAAAAGTACCGGCTATTAGAAATAATTGTTTATAGTATTAGAAAATATTTTTCCAATATATAAATTATTCGAAAAAGCAAGATTTAAAACTATTTTAACTAATTCAAATTTCAACTCATAATCATATATATATTAATTGGTCACAAAAAATGGGGTATTAAAAACGTAGATAGGTAGATATAATTTTATACCTATTTATTTTTTAATAAACTAAAGGTAGTAAAAGGTAGTAGGCCAAAAAGGAAGTAGAGCGGTGCTGATTTCATTACGAATGAGCCGCCTCGACCGGCGTGACTCAAGGCGGTAGGTACTACGCTCGCACTGAAGATCAACCTAAAATGACGTCATTCGTACTGTCGTGCCACCATGGTTTGGGTCAACATATTGCATTGTCGCATTGTGTGCATTTGCAATGAGTATGGTGACCACCACTCTTGGATACTGGTTATGCTTTCCATCAGGCTGAGTCACTTTGTCAGGCTCATACATAAAAAAATTGTTATGATTTAAGATGTAAATGATATATACCTACTTCGTTATCAATTCTCAATTTTGAAGATAATACTAAAAGCTAAGCACTTCATAATAAGAACAGGTAATGAATAACATTATAATAGAGAACTGAACAGACACAGACATAGCCAAAATATAGTCTACATTTTTACCCGACTATATTACAAGTTTTTTCAGTCCAGCATCCAGTCGATTTCTAGCTTTTTAAACTATCTCTTGTTTTCATCTTACGTTTTTACGCTAACAGTAAGTCAAGACTATTCTTACCAATGTTAAGCGTAAATGCGATAATATTTTAGCATTTTATGCTTATACAGCTAAACCAATTTTAATTTAATTTAGCCTAGAGATATTTAGATTCTTAAGGAATGATGTAGGCTACTTTTTACAGCAGCCACCGACATACGTCGAGTCGTATACACGGGTGGTCTTATTTGAATCTCTAGGGTGCCAGTTACCGCCATTTTATCAATATAAATTCAACCATTTGGGCGTGAAAAACAACTGAGAAACTGCACACACACTCACAAACTTTTGCCTTTAAAATAATAGTATGATTATTTAGTACCGATTCTTTTGCCGTCGCGCTATACGCGTGAATGTCGACTATTAAGTTACTTTCTTAAAAACTTTTGTTTACTCTGAATACATATTTTCATAGGTGAAAAAGGTTTAAGATCGGTTCTGTGGTTTAGCTGTGAAAGCTTAACAACTAAACAAAAATTAATCATGATAATAATTGTTAAAGTGTTTATTACATAACAATGACATCATAAGTATGTACAAGGCACCATCGCAACAAGTGCTAACAAAGCCCGTTAGTAATGCTGCCATACTGCAATTTCCCGCCTAACCTTCCCAACGAAATCTTATAAGCGCTCTGCTTTGCAAATCAATCGCTTCGCAAGCGCTGGCTTTGTCAGTTTATTAGACAATACAGGAAAGAGACGTAGGGTTGACAAATTTATTTGTAATAAAACTTTCATTACGTGTTTCTTATTTCAACCATCAAGGTTTTTTATCATTTACCTCTCTGTTCTTTCGCGTAACAATAATTCATTTTGTATTATTTGTTATGTAATTATATCTGGAAGAAAATATATGTCATACATACAAAATCTAATAGGTATTGATAATAAAACGCTACAACGAAGTTATGAAGCTTGTACCGAGACCAGAGGCCGGAGGCCCAATGATGCAGAACCATCTCAATAGGGTGCACTAGAGTGGGTCATCTTGCCGCATTGTTGCATTACATCCATTAACATTATTTATTTACATATTTATTTATTTATCCATTAACAATGAGTATGGTGATCACTTCTTTTAGATTCTGCTCATGCTTTGTATCAGGCACTTTTTCAGGCCCATACAAATTATATTAATAAAAAGCTCGTTAAAAAAATGAATCGTTAGTTCGATTGCAAAATAATGGTTTTATGTAGAATTATGATATTTTCTCAATATAATAATTGTTTGCACGGGAATGAACGCGATCACTTATTTAAAGGTATTACATACCTCTGGTTTGTCTGATGTTTCGACCAGGTTCCAATGGCCGTAGTCACAGACTGACATTGATTGAAAAAAAAAACTTTCTCAATCTATCAAAGGAACTTTTTTATTGGTTTCTTTCTACATAACTTACTTAATTGTGTGTTGAGTTACTTTAATGGTAAGCTTTTGACCCTGACAAAGTTTACGCTTTTTATTTAAAAAGATAGTAATAGAAAATTTTAATAAGCGGACTATATCTGTAAAGACGTATAATAATAATAAATAAATAAATACTTTCGGACATTTTAACACAACGTCATCTAGTCCCAAACTAAACAGAGATTGTACTATGGGTACTAGACAATTGATATTAATACATATATACTTTTTTTTGTAAATACATACATATATTACATAGGAAACACCCAAACTCCGAAACAAATATTTGCAGATCATACAAACATTTGATCCGACTCAGAAATCGAATCCGAGACCTCTTATATAGCAGTTGCACACGCTACCACAGCGCCACCGAGGCAGTCAATATACTCGTATTTATTTATTATTGTTGTATTTAATACCTTTATACCTAAGTACAATGGCAAACTTAATTTCTAAAGCATTCTCTACCTATCTACCGTAGAGTGGTATGGGGATGAATGAAGAGGTGCGCCACATTTTGGTTAAGAGAATCTAGAGGTCTACCAGAAAAGAAAAGAATAGAGACTCCTCTTTATGGACCTACTACTTTTAACTTTACTTCCTTATAATACAATTCTTAAAATATTCGACATCAATCTATTTCAGATCAAGTTTTTTAGTTCACAGCGATTTGATATGAAAACATCCATCAACATCGCAATACTAATAAAACATTTAAGCACACACCCATTAATAACAGATATTTATTACCATTCAATGGGTGTCTTACTAAACTAGACCAATATAAAACTCAATACAATTATGTCTCAAGACTGTTCTACAGAACCGGACGATGGTATTAAAACTCCGCTCAACGTTTCATGAATTCTTCATAAGACCTCGTATATCTTTAGTCATTAAAGAAAATCAGAAGCCAAGCCCTGGTTGTAAACTATGTCAAAACGAACGAGATGGGGAGATAGCGAATGATTTTGAACAAGCAATGCCACCAGGTAATTACTCAGAGGCTATTCTCCTCGAGGCTAAGAAACAATTTTGTGTTGATTCTATTGTAGACATAAATTCTCAGCTAAAAGTGGCAGCAGCTGTTAAAACAAAAGACGCGAAAGTACAATCAACAAATGAATCTGAACTTTATTATGAATGTAATAATAAAGTTAATTTCTTGAATAATAAACACTAAAATTATGATGCCGTTTAAATATAAAATGTATTTAAGATTGAAACAGATAGCACACACACAGATCATCCATAGCACATCCCATATTCCTGTATTCATAGTGTATATATGTGATGTATATGTGTCTGTATATATATAAGTACCTATACTATATGTATGTTTATATTTGTATTCGTGATGTGCACTGTTATGTTTGTATGTGTATAAGTCTAAGTATTTTGACTATGTAGCTGTGCACCTACCACACAACATTTCTACACCACCCGAAGATTGACTGGAAGAGAATTCCCTGGACATTAAGTCCGCCGATGTACAGGTTTAGTGCATAAAGTTTTAAATAGAATATCTGACTACACGATTGGCCTAGTGGTTTCAGTGGTCGCCACACCGCTTCCTACTGCGCCAAGTGTTGTGGGTTCAAATCCTACATGGGACAAAACTTTGTGTGATCCATAAATTGTTGTTCTAAGTCTGGGTGTACTTAGTGTCCGTTTCATGTATTTTTGTAAAGATCCCCGTGACACAGGAATGTATATTCCTAATGCGGGAGTTGTCTTTTAAAAGAAAAAAAATAAAAAGCAAATAAGGTTGATTTTATTATATCCAGTGAGGTAATAAGAGAAGGCTGGTAGATGGGACAGGTAATATTGTTATTTCTCGAGGCACCATTTTAGTACGAGAGTAGGACTCGCAAATTTATGGATGAGGGTTTTATGCTGGTACTATTACGCTTTGTTTTGACTTCCACTAGTTAATACAAGTCACATATGAGTATTATTTATCAGGAAGCGCTTATATTTGTTAGTTTTTTTAGTTTATTATTAGCATTATGTATCGGAATAACAAATTTATTGAGTGCTTTTCAAAAAAGTTTTAATACAATCCTTATCAAAAGGCAATAACTCACCTTACATGAATCTTAGATTTTAAGTCTGAGCATTTAAATTGATTAAAAAGACTAGGTTGAGTTTTTATTAATGTAACTTCTAAACGCTTTGTTGCTTTATTATCATCATCTTCAACAACCCATGATGTCTCACTGCTGAGCTCTGGTCTCCTCTCAGGAGAAAGTTAAGGCCATAGGCCTTGTTGCTTGCTTACCCATCATAATTTCGTGACGGATAAGCAACAAGGATTATTAAATTTATGATTTCATAAAGTAATATAATAAAAATATATTGTAATGTTGCTAAAGGAATATCATCATAGAGCTGATAATACCCTTTTAGCAACATACGAAATTTAAGCCGTAGTAACACTCTACAAACATTTTCCAAAGCTGCATGCAGTTTAAGCACTTAAAGCTGTTATTTGTAATTATTTGTTGAATTGGGCCCTCGCACCTGTATTTTTTTAAATCATGACAACGCACCGATCGAAAAAATTAACATGAACATTACTACGTGTTCTCGATTGTTATTGGGCATACTCTCATCACTAAATAAGGTGATTTAATAATTATGTATTGAATTAGTGAGAAAGCTTTAAAAAGCACTTAAAAATCTATGGGAAACCATTCCACAGCAGTTTTATGTAACTTGACCATGTCCATTTTCTACCGACTGATACTGGTAGCCCTTAAAACGGGATTCTCTAGAAAATACTTTAACGTATATACCAAAAGCCAATCAATTATGCTAAAATCTTAGTATAACAGTTATATCTCTGTTGTCTATGCACACGGTTTAACCGATTCAAGTTTTAAGATATTACTCACACCTAATGCAAAATCCTTCAAATTTCGATAGGATACCCCTTCTTCGTAGCATGTGATAGGCGACTGTATCTGTATATTATGCTTTTCATGTTAACCACATCTAATAGAACCTCCTGACTAAGCACAGATTTACTTTTTGAATAAAATATTCCATAAAATTTCTCGAAAATAAATAACTCGAAATAAAAATCCGTGGTAATTTAACAATTTGGGTCTGAGCGCCCGAGGTCCAGGTACAAAATAACAATTATTTACTAAATTTATTCAGATGATCGCCCTTTGTTCCGTGGTGGACCATAATGAGCGGTTGCGGTTCCGAATTTAAAATGCCATTACTTTAGTAATGTCCACTGTGCATGAAATATGATCAATTATACGATTACTTGTATCTTGATCGAATCGATTATCAGTAATCGGTTGAACGTTTATACAAGTTATGATTTTCATTGCAATTTAAAATGTAAGCGTTAATGTGGACTCGGGAGCGATAATAAACTGTTAAAGACATTTTTTTTTACTTTTTATTCGGATATAATGACGATACATACGAACTGTAACACGAGCTTGTCTGATCATGACAAGAATAAGTAAAGTAAGTTCATTATATGCTTATTTCTTTTTTAAAAATCAACCAATTTAAATCTAGAACGTTCCAAAAATAGGTTATAGTGTATGTTTGTTTCTCTTTAAGTTCTATATTTAAATCCTATTATTTTAATACTAAGAGTAATAAAAGAATATTAGTTTTATTAATGCCAATCTTTTAAGATAATTATTTCTTAAGTATACGCCATTAGCAATTCGTCAATAGGCAGCCAGCAAAAGTAAAGTCAATAGGCAGCCGGCATGTTTCAAAACTTCATTCAAGAAGATTCCACACCAAAAAAATATATTGTTCTGAAATCAAAACATTACCTAAAGTTGTTTTTTAAAAATGTTTTTAGTCTATGGATCCAACTTATATATGAGTAAATAAAACAAATTTCTAAAATGTTTTGAAAGTAATATCGCAAAGTTAAAAAATATTTACAATAAATTAATTTACTTTTGCAGTAGGTACATACTATAAGTAGTTTTTTTAATGATATACTTGTAGTCATTTCTCTAGTTCATTAAATACTACACTTACTTGTCTATGTGTCATAAAAACCATACACAATCTCTATTCATCAGAAACAATTAATAGAAACAATCCAATCTCTTAACTCATCCAATAAACAATTAAACTCATCCAATTTATAATTTAAATGAGATAAATTCGAAGTTTAAGACTCTCTTAATGTTAGGAGTTCAGATATAATATAATGTATTCCAACGGCACGTTCAATCAAAGTATTTATGTCGAAATTAGGCTGATAAGTGGTTAATAGATTACCGCAGTTACTAGTAATTAATATATACCGGTTACTTATTATGTTATGTTGGACATAAATTGTAATTACAGAAAAATATCCTCTAGTATTGTGAGCGTGTTGCGGACATGTACCTGAATCGGGATTTTCTCATGAATATATATAAATAAATAAATAAATATTTCGGACATCTAACACACAACGCCATCTAGTCCCAAACTAAGCAGAGCTTGTATTATGGGTACTAGACAACTGATATGAATACTTAAATACTCTTTTTCTTTTTTCTATACATACATATTATACAAAGAAAACATCCAAACTCCGAAACAAATATTTGCAGGTCATACAAACATTTGGTCCGACCCGGGATTCGAATCCAAGACCTCATGAACAGCAGTCGCATACGCTACTACTGCGCCACCGAGGCAGTCATATCTGAGAAAGTGACCTATAACAAGACGTCATCTTACATGATGTTCTCTAAGCATACTAGTATTGCTATAAACTTAATTTGATAAAATAATATATCTATTCATAAATATATTACATGTTTAGGACCAGATTCATTGGGTCCAAGTGCTCGCGCGCTATGTTCAAACAGCTAGCTAAGCAACTGATTATTGTTTCAAGTGAACAGAAGTCCGGCTTTTTTCTAACACAGAGAATTTTTTTTTTATCTTTATTAACTTAGAGACTTTTATTACGTGGTAATATGTTAGTCCCGTCGTACCTTATCCTATGTTATATTCTATATAAAATCAAGTCAAAGCTTTTGATGCGTAAACATTCCGAATAAGTCAAGTGCAGCATTTGAGGTTTTGTTTCCTAAAATGTTAATAAACATACCAATATCATAAACGTTTAAATCGTAATAACGCACCAACGCTTCCTTTTGTGTTGTGTTGTGAAGGCCGACCGGCCTAGTGGTTTCAGTGGTCGCCACACCGCTTCCTACTGCGCCAAGTGTTGTGGGTTCAAATCCTACATGGGACAACACTTTGTGTGATCCGTAAATTGTTGTTCTAAGTCTGGGTGTACTATGTGTCCGTTTCATGTATGTTTGTAAAGATCCTCGTGACACAGGAATGTATATTCCTAATGCGGGAGTAGTCTTTTTAAAGAAAAATAAATTAAATTAAAATACTTCGAAATAATAATAAATAACCCTTCTTCTTTTGCAGTCGGGTAAAAAGAAAAAAATAATATTTACATACCTACAGGTGTCAAAAACTCCAATCAAATTAGTAGACAAGTTTTATTATGGATATTGTAATATTTATTGTGAGATAAACTTTCAAATTATTTTTTCTGCGATTTAAATATACTTTGACAAATATGATTATATTGTTCTATTACATATATAAATATAATTGCAATTTTGATCTTGTTCGAAACATTTTAGTTCAAAAGGTCAGTAAATATATAGTGGACGCCTAGCTTTTTATAATTTCTGTATTATCCGCCACTTCCTATTGGAATAATTGCACTGTCACAACCTTTTCATCATAATCATCATCAACAATATTTAATAGTCCACTGCTGGACATAGGCCTCTACTTGGCAAGGAGGTTTTGGCCAACTATACCACGCTGCCCAGTGGTTTGCAGTGGTCACCCTTTAAGCTATTCATTATTATGCCTACAATATAATTCTTTTGACTTCTTTATAGATATAGCGGCAGTAATAAGTAAATATTATATACGGCAATAATTGCAGATCCCAATCTCAATCACAAAAGTTATTTGGATTGATATATTTTACATGTTTCATTGAAGTTTTTATGGCGAATAAATATATTTAGAAATGTGTAGCATGTTTACCCAGTTAAAAGATTTGTAATACATTTCGGAATCTAGATTAAATATAAAATTTAACATATTTTTAATAAAATATTCAAGATTTATGGTAACCCTTAATACTTAAATTTTATAGTCGTACATTTTAGAAAACTTCTAATTTCACATCAGACTACAACATTTATGATGATACTCATGAGGATTCCGATAATGAACCCTTATTATAACAGTCGTATAGGGTCGTTAAACATAAGGTTCAAATTTATAGGAAGTGACGACACACTCTACATTCTTTATGGAACATAAAATAGAGTTTATTTTACTTCACAGTCATAAATGATTATTAATTATGTAATAATGTAGTATTATTTGTTATAATAGTATATTAAATAAGTATTTATTAAAGTTATTAGTTCGAATAATGTACTGTAAATTTACAAGTAAATAATGGGATCTATTTTGACTGGCCTGTTGGAATCGAACCCTGGGTTTGAAACTCACCATGAATGAAAAATTTCCAGGTAAGCATTGCTAAATTTGTAATCAATCGACCGTGTGCTTATACATGTATGTCATAATCGTCATAATCAGGTTATTGCAGTCATCTTTTGGACATAGGCCTCTCCAGGCCCCTCCCATTGCACGCCACTTTAGGCGATTTTGGGCTATTTCGCATCCAGCTTCTGCCAGCTATTTTGTGCAGGTCCAGGCTTTTTTATATACAAAAAAATCTAGTTACATATACTAATAAATAAAATATATAAATTAATATTTCGGACATCTAACACACAACGCCTTCCAGTCCCAAGCTAAGCAGATTGTGTTATGGGTAGTAGATAACTGATATAAATATATATATACTTTTATTTGTAAATACATACATGTAATACATATAAAATACCCAAACTTCAAAACAAATATTTGCAGGTCATACAAAGATTTGATCCGACCCGGGAATCGAACCCGAGACCTCAAGCACAGCGGTCGCATAAGCTACCGCTGCGCCAACGAGGCTGTCAATAATGTGTAATTCCTACTAAAAAAAACATATCCACTTGAAAGTAAGTGACGATATTTAAAGGAATTAATTTATGAGTGACGTTAGAAAGTAAGACATCAATTTCCATTATAAAAAGCGTATAATTTAGTTCCATTACGGCGATATAAGCAAGTCAAGTTTGAAAGCTGTTGTATTACAAAGCCGTTCTCTAAAAAGAGAATTAAAAAGATTTACGCATCCCGAATTTTCGAGAGATTATCTGAGTAATGTTCAGCGTACACCCGAGGCTTGGTCAGTGTGTATGAGCCGCATACAAATGTTTATTATAGAAGGGAAAAAGTAGTGGCCATTGTGGCGTGCCCCGGGCTAAACCACTGAAGGAGTTGCCTCCGTGAAATGGTCGGTCCAATCGGAAAGACATGGAGTTGACGTTGTACTCCTTTTTTTGTTATTATTATATTAAAAGACAATAATATGGTATAAATGTTAAGTATTTAGTAGATATTTACGGATTTTCATGAAAAAAGAAGGCGGCTGTCATTAAGGGACTGTGTGTCACTTGAAATTGGCGGCACGGCGTTCAACAGCCAGCCATGAATACAACACCAGAGGCGTCACATGTGCGTGCCCGGCCTTTGGGGGATGGGGAGGGGTATAGGGGGAGGTGTTGGAGTATGGGCCTCCGGTATCCTCACTCACTCAGTGAAACACATCACAAACGTTTTTCACAACGGTTTTCTGTGAGAGTATTACTCCGGTCAAGTCAATCCATTCATGCCGAAGCGTGGCTCTTCCACGGTAATTGTAATTGTCAAAATTGTTTGTTTATCAGTTTAACAAAAAAATATCATTTTTTAAAATATGATTTCAAAATTTAACTAACCCGTAAAAGTTTCATGAGTAACTTAGAAACAAAAGTGCTATTATTTACACTGGCACAAAAATTTTAAATCGCATACTGCGTGTTTGAAAAACATTTGTATTGAACCTTATTGCTGTCATATAAAGCATATTCAAGGTTCAGATGTTAGACTGAAAGCATTAATAAACAAATGTACTTAAAATTTCATTTACCCGTTCAAAAAAGTAACAATATACTGTAAAGATATACGTTAGTATTTGCAATAAATAGACATTTTTAAAGTTACGTACAGATATCGATTCATATTTCGTTTAGAAAAATTTACATTTTCAATATCACAGTACTAAGAAATATCGTCAAAAGTATAACACAATTATCAGCTCCAGGAATGTCTTTGTCCATCTGTCGTCTTCGTGCTTTGGGCGCGCATTGTCTGCGCTACAAATGTGATCAAATTATAAAGAGTGGCGGATCGCCCGAGGCGGTCCCAGCTCGAACGACAGAGGCGCGAATAATCGCAACACGCCCGTATTAACTGTTACATTTTATATGAAATAAGATTTATATAAGATCGTGAGATGTGATATAGATTTTGTATATGTAAAAATACATATTATAGCTATACATAAATAAATAAAAAAACGCCTTTATTGCTGCTTGTTTGTTCTACATTTCTAATGATAAGATTATAACTTGAATTAAGCTGACTTAATTCTAGGTCTTTCATTAAAGTTAATTGTTACAACTGGTAACGGGTTTGAATTTTTTTGCTAACAGCTTGTCTTGCGACATAGGCCTCCTAAAAAGATTTCCTACCTATCCTTAGCGATTGGACACCATGTTGGTCCGGCTACTTGATTAATATCCTATTCCTAGCGCTTAGTCTGTCTCCCTTTACTTCTTTCACCGTCTCTGGGGTACAACTCCCCTATAATTTATGTCCTCTTCTCCCTCTTCTCTCTCATCATATGTCCTGTCCACTTCCATTTTAGTGTTTAGGATTTAATTATTGCGTTTTCGAACTACGTTTTATCCTTTAGCTATATAAATGAACATTTTAATTGTATATGAAAAACAATGTACTTTTAAAGGAGAAATAAAACAACTCCTCTAGAAGGTGATTCTTAATTCACTTACATATTTCTATATTTATTAAATAATTAAGAAGTTTGACGTTTATGAACTGATTAGATATTTATTGGCTAATTTTTTTTTTTCTCTTTTAACTGACCAGTGCAGGTTTTACAGCTATTTGATTCATATTCAAATTCAAAAACATTCATTCAATTAAGACACTAAGTGACATTTATGAACGTTAAATTGAAGCTACAGATACAAATCATAGATTTGAATTTGAACAATATTAACCATCTTCACTATATTTGCTAAAACTGTTTATCACATAAAACTAGATAAAATAGAAGATATTATACATTAAAATAATATTTTGTGTTTAAATCATAGACATATCGACATCAATATATTATACATATTTGTTTAAAAAAAACTATTAATGGTTGCCCAATTTCATTCTATAGTATTTTAAGAACTAACATGCATAAAAACTTTGTTTTATGACGTCAGACAAATGATTCATTTACACCTATAAAATTTCACAAGCACCATACCTAACCTGAAATCCATACAATTAAATAAAATTAAAACGTCTGTCTGTAATTTCAAAGTAGGTATCAACCTTTAACTAAAAGCACAATTTGGGAGTAATTGCGGCTATTACATCGAAAACAGTTATTGTAATTTATGTCTCTCTGTCTTTCTGTCCTGGTTTATTCTCTGAAACGGCTGGACCTGTCTTGACGTAAATTTCAGTCGCACATACCTAGTTTATGTTATATAGAGTAAATTAGGTTACTCTCTTTTAGTAAATACAATTAGAACACAATTCAATCACATGAAACAGCGAACAATATTCAATTTCAAAATATCGGTTGTGGCCGCGGGGCAGCAACTAGTATATGCATAAAATTATCAATAGGTAGCACACTGCTGACTAATCACCGCATTAATCACTTGTATAGTACTGTTATTAATAAGGATGGGCGAAATCGATTTACTAATCGACTAGACCCGTTACTTAAGCTTGTTGGTCAAACATGTTTAAAATTATGATGAAACGAATTCATATTTTTTTAAACATAAAATACGCATAGTTTTTGCTTATAAATTCTTTTTTTTCCACTGAAGTTAATTTTAACATCACATTATAAGTGAATTTTTTTTATATAATGTGTAATTTATCTACAAACATTGGTTTAACTTTTTTTTTAACTCCCGACACAAAATGCATATACCCGCCAGCTGAACCAGCAAATGTTTTTTCCATGTATAAAAAAATTGACAAAAAAGTAAAAAATATATATTTAGGAGTGGGTCACCCGTATCATTTGGGTATGAAAAATAGATGTTGGCCGATTTTCAGACCTACACGATATGCACAAAAATTAAAAAAAAAACAGTCATTTCGGAGGAGTTAGGTAACAAACACCGCGACAAGTTAATTTTAAATATTAGATGTGAATTTGGCCGCTATGTCTTTCTGCTTGAATGTGGTTTTTTATCGGTTCTGGGCTATACGTGATGAAGATTAGACCATCCAATTAGAAGAGATCATCATAATAATTTTTTTTAAAAGCGTTCTAATCAAACTTTTGTAGTATAAGGAACTTAGACGCGTACTGTATTCGACCTTATTTTAGGTCTGGTAATTGCGAAAGTTTGTTTATAATCCTTTGGCAATCATCATTTGACTGCCTCGGTGGCGCAGCGGTAGCGCATGCGACTGCTGTTCTTGAGGTCTCGGGTTCGATTCCCGGGGTTAAATGTTTGTATGATCAAGAAATGTTTGTTTCGGAGTTTGGGTGTTTTCTATATACAATATGTATGTATTTACAAAAAAAAAGTATATATGTAATTATATCAGTTGTTTAGTACTCATAATACAAGCTCTGCTTAGTTTGGAACTAGATGGCGTTGTGTGTTAGACGTCTGCAATATTCATTTATTATTATTATTATTAACTACGGAGCCTATCTCAACTAAGCTGAGATCGGCTTTGACCCCACTACAAAACGCCTGGACTTCGATTTTTTACATGGAAGTACCGCTATCAGATCGGTAGGAAATTTTTTAAAAATATATATTTTAGTAGGTGTTCCTATAAAATTATTGAAAAAAATTCGAAAAAGTGTTTCACTGTCGAGCAGGAGAGGAGGAGGGAGAGACCCCTCAGACTTCCCCGCCACATATCTAAAAACGCCCGCCACATGTGCCGCCAACTCAAAGGACTAGGAGATATTCAGTCTTCTGTTAATAGATTCCTGTAGGACTATTTTGGGTTCTAACTATTCTTTACGATTGCAGAATGCATACATGTTCTTATACCATCAGCGCCGCTATCTTAACGTGCTCTCCAAGGCATAAAGAGGTCTTATTGTATGTTACCTATACCTATACTGACCTGCTTAGCGTTACATAACTTTGCAATGTACCAACCTACTCGGTTATTGAAAAGCTACGAGTCCCATATCTAGCCGCTTCAGGAATATGACCTAGAAATTTATATATCTACCATTTGAAGCGAATAGGGGGCAAATGAGCAGACGTATCGCTTGATGGTAAGCGATTACCGCCGCCCATGGACGCCCAAAACACCAGAGGCGGTACAAGTGCGTTGCCGCTCTTTGGAGGATGGGAAGGGGGAGCGGGGAGAGGTTGGGGTGTCCTCATTCAATCGATGCAATACAGCGCAGTCGCTGTTACACACTGGTTATCTGTGAGGCCGTGGTATCACTCCGATGGAACCGGCCCGTGCCTTCCGAAGCCTGGCTCTCCCACGGCAAGCTTCCTTTAATAACATAAAAATCAATATACATAAATAAAATTAAAGCGTCTGTTTTTAATTTCAAGTTATCAGCTTTTCATTGTATGCGGTACTTACATAAAAAAACAACTTAAAAATTTTTGACAATCTGTCAGTGTGTTTATTCCATTTAATCTCTGAAACGCCAGGAATTATTTTAATAAGATTTTAATTTGTAGATAGCTGATGTTATAAGATCTAATTTAGCATGTCCTAATAAGTATGAATAAACTGTTCAAGACCTACATTTCAATTCTCGAACCGTCAGCGGCAGTCGGCTTGAACTTTCCCACTGTCAGCGAGTCCATTATCTGCTGCCTGACAATGATGTATTGTATCGTCGAGTCAAAGGTTCGATTCTATTAACATTTTATAATTTGTTCATTTGTTTTTGAGGTCTTGTACGACGGCCAATATTGGATCAAATGATTTCATTGGACTAAAACATATTGCTGACCAACTTTTTTATGAGATACTATCCGAATCAATTAAGTTTTAAGTTCAAAGAGTTTTTATTTACCCATTTGTATTAGACTATAGGCTAAACGACTTTTAAAACCTATATTTTTGACGACATCTTTGTTGAATGACGAGAACAAAGTCTTTGGTCTTTGTGAAAAAAGTCGGACAGTATGATGCATGTGATGAATAGGGGAGTACCCTATGCATCATACTGTTATTTGAGTGTAACCTTTTTCAATAGTATAACCTACTGGCATATTTATTATGTTAGAAAGGATAGAAAGAAGTTTAGGTGCGGCAGGGGGATGCTCTTTTGGCGCTGGTCTTCAACTTCACTATCGAGTTTATTGTGCGTGAGCTCAACATCCGAGGACTTTTAGACTTGAACAGCACTCAGATTGCTACGTATGCCGACGATATAGTGATCACCAGTAGGACACAATTCGGCATTATATATAGTATTTGCGATCCTAAGTGGAACAAGCCTCCAACTTTGGACTAACTATTAATGGGCCAAAGACAAAATACCTCATTAGTTCTAGGTGCCCTCAAGTATAAGATGATCTCAATATTGATGGGTATGAGTTTGAGGCTGTTGAGGAATTTTAGTACCTTGGATCCACTGTCACTGCCCAAAATACGATGAAGGATGAAATCCGTCGGCCCAGACTCACCGGAGACCAGCCAACTACTAAGAGACACACAAGTGCACTCTCTGTTCCCTCACTCTCTCCGATGGAACGTTTATCCGTGGAGAAATCAGGCCCTTTATACACTGCAACATCATTATACAGAAAATGCCTCACGTCTGTTAAGAAAGAACACTAGTACTTCTATCAAAGTTAAATAGTGACTTATTCATATTTACAGACAAATATATAGACACACACCTACTCGACTCTCGACTCGAATTATAAACGCCATGCTACTTCAAATTTTCATTTTTTTAATTCAGCTGCCGAATTAGTAATATACATCGTGTGTAGCGAGGGACTTTACAAACATACATTGAACAGACACTAAGAGCATACAGACTCAGAGCAACTATTTGTGATCCACGCAAAGTGTTTCCTAAATAAATTTGAACCCACAATACTTGACGCAGAAGAAAGTAGCGTGTGATCCCTTGAACCACTTCTTTTACGTGTTGGAACCCCCACGAGCTGTCAACCCACCGGGGTTTGCGGCAGGGTGGTGTGAATCTGACCCACTAAAACCACATGGTGTGCCACTCTGCACCTGACAAGAGAAGGATCCGGGAACTGCTGTTATTAACACATCTGGACCCCTACCACCCGCCCGCACAAAAGCAGGTACCGCCCGCTGATGGAGACCGCTTAAACAACTAAGCCAACCGTGCATCCAACTTTTTTATCGAAAAAATATCAGCAAATTAGTTCTTAATATATTCACGACTAAAGTACTAGTTCATACGAAGTAACTCAGTGTCGTTGGTCCCAACATTTTGTTCCAACAAAGCCATGATAACATACAATTCGTCAAATCACAAGCTTTCATGCGAAGCCGGACCAGGTCCCTATACTAGTATTTGATACAAAACATCAGCACAATGAAGTTTCTTCAGAAATAGTTCTAATAGCACGAAACCATTGCGCCCATATAAGGTAAGCTTTAATTAACTATCCATTTGATCTAATTAGTTGTTGTTTGGATGCTTCAGTCATTCTGCTTTATATTTACAAACAAATTGCCTTAAGACCCAATGAATATATTCAGTACGCAACAAAGAGTGCTTATCTATAATACATCTCAAACCCATTTATTACTTAATCATAACTATAAAGGGAGACAATGAATGATAGCCACATGCTACATAAATAATGATATTAAATAACATTTATAAATCAACT
This sequence comes from Hyphantria cunea, assembly GCA_003709505.1. NCBI lineage: Eukaryota > Metazoa > Arthropoda > Insecta > Lepidoptera > Erebidae > Hyphantria > Hyphantria cunea. The sequence continues at coordinate 592,485 of PKRV01000643.1, forward strand.
GGCTACAGTTGCTAGGCCCACAGAAGCGGCTGTTGTATAAACAGTAGCAATACTAAGCAACAAAGCTTCAACTATACACATTAATTACATTTCATATACATTTAAAGTCATTTAATAAAGACATCAAGAGGCGGCGCACATGAAACGGCATGGAACAAAAAATAATCACTCTAGAATCGATACGAGATCGAAGGCTTAATCGATTCAGTAAAACGATTTAATCGAGAGACATGCGAGTTGCGAATGCAGATGAGTTTCTCACATTCGTTTGTTAGATGTATACACCTTTTGTTGTGTATTCATTTTAAAAGGGAAATTACTTTTTAATTACTTTAATGTTTTATCGTATCATTTTTTGTCTTTTTTAGATGTCTTTTAAGAAAACACATGTTGTTGGGTACTATTCATAAGATTGTATCGTAATTATATATTGTATGGGTTTTTTCATACTTTTCAGGCATAAGCAGAATTCTCACATTGTCATTTTAAAAGAACGAAAAATCCATTAAGCTATTCCCTATACTTTCGTAACTCAATCTAATGCATCATCATTAAGTTTCAGTCAATCAAGTTCGTTTGGAGAAAACACATGCTTACAATGTTTAAGTTGGTACTACCTTTTAATTTTCTAAACAATTTTTTCTCATAAATTAAACATCATAACAGGAATAGAGACTCAAGTAAAACAATTACATATCGTCGAAGTTGAGTGGTTATTGTGAATAACGCCATCTATTGGCGAAATAAGAACATCCAGTCGCCTAACCAGAGTCACGGTAGCCAAGCGTTTAATTGGCCACCTATATTTATTGTTAAAATGAACATATCACTGCTGTATGGGGACATAACTCAGAGCTTCTGTACATCGTGATTCTCCATTTTGTATCGGAGTGTGCGATAAGTGGAATACAGATTCCATGGATACGATTTTTGTAAAAAAATTGAGGCTTTTAGATTCGCATTTTTTAATAAAACGAAATTCAGGTGGTATCACCTTGCATACAGTTAACCATTCATGTAATACTAATACTATTGTACCTGAAGATCCGACATTTAATAAGAGTGGCCATGAGTTTCTTTCCCAGTATTCTTCTCACAAGGCTCTACGTATTTTGGAAATTGGTAGTTATGGATCGACACAGGCAGGCCGTGAATTTTGGTGTTTTCACCTAATTAACCTTGACTATAGAGTACATCTGGAGTCTGTTTGTGTTTATCTATGATTTTTATCTGTAGCTTAATTTTTTAGCTTTAATTGATTAAATAATTTTGAATTTGAATTTGATGATGAATGAGTTTTGATTGAATGATTGTATTTTTTTTAATAATAGATAGACTTTTATAAGAACAAACACTATTTCTCTTTAACACTATGGTAAATATACTAATTAGCTGTTCCCAGATCTTATCTATTTTAGACGTAGAACGCATATTTTGTGATTTAATTCGATGTGATTCTAAGTCATCACCTCTCAGGCAAGTCCGGTGGGTGATAACCCGAAGGTATTTTAAAAAAAAATATCAATAAACTTGCTGCAGAACAGTTGTAACCATGGAATTCATATATAAAATATATTTATACATATACCGCGGGAGAGTCACGCTTCGGCACGAAAGGGTCGGCTCAATCGGAGTGATACCACGGCCTCACAGAAAACCGGAGACACCTCTCTTCACCATCCCCTCCACCCATCTCCCTCCCCATCCTCCAAAGGCCGGCAGTACACTTGTGACAGCTCTGGTGTTGCGGGTTTTCATGGGCGGCAGGAATCACTTCCCTTCAGCCGATACTTCTGCACGTTTGCCCCTATTCCATAAGAAAAACCTGTTTATTTCAGATTAATTGTAATTTTTCTTCTCTTTTTATTTGATTTTGTGTAAAACCAAATTCAAAAAATGTAACTCGAAAAATATAATTCTACTCTATTACATCGGCGAACAAAAGATAGCAATTTAACGAACCAGCATCAGCAACGTCTTCATTTATTCAATACAAAACAAAAACAACAGCAAACGGATTACAATATCAATTTAGGAAAGTGAATCGAGTGATTTATTGTAATGTATCATGTAAATACAGCCTCGAGCTGGGACGGCCACGTTTTCTGACGTTAATTACTGAGATGATGAAACTATACATCAACACAGACAGATTATGTCATGTTGGTTCGTAATAGCTTTTCCTATAGGGAAAAAGGAACCATACAGAAGTCAACCTTTGGTCCTGATCGTAGTCAAAAGTCTCAATAGCACCTTAATTGTCATGATCCCAATGGCGCTTATGGTTTTGACTAAAGTATTCCATGAATTATTAATTATTTGGTACTTTTGAGGCATATTTTGCAAAAAAGTGCCTAATTCCCTTTTCACGGTCTTCGGCCATGTTAATAAACGTATAAAATATTTATACATAAATTTAAACTTCCGGATTCGGCCACGGCGGCTAGTCTAAACACACCTACGCTGCAGATATTATAGTGCACAAGTATACAAACACAGGTGCACTTTCTGTTTCCTCACTTTCATAATCCGATGAAATGGTTATCCTACACGACCGAGGAGGGATCCAAGAGTATACTAGGGTCTGATTATTATAGACATAAATAATAACCTCTCCTAGACAAGATGTAACCGTTAACGACAAATCTCTTTCTACAGTCGCTATCACCTCTATTCCCGTTTATTACTGGCTAATATTTTATTTTGATCACGTGACTCTACGATGTGATGGCATCATTCATATGCATTTGTTAGTTTTCTATTAGTTTTCTATTTGTAGGATGACAACTTGGCTAGGGGAGCTGGTTCTCTTTCTTAACACACACAATGAAGGGCTGCCGCCATATATTAGTTTTATAACAATTGAATAGTGTTAAGTGTTCGCCGACTCATTTAGCTTCCGTTTATGGCATATTTCCATTGGTGTTTATAATCTAAATACACTATATATTACTAACACAGACGGTACAAATATTTTCACACACTTCTCTTCTTATCTTTCTAAATTATTATCATAATCCTATAACGACTTTTTTACGATGTAATAACGATATATAAAATCTCGCTAACAAATAACATTTTTTTTTGGGATTATACGACTTCTATTTATTTTTATAATATTTATTACATGTTCATCACGAATTCATTTTTATAATATGGCAACTCGAATTTTACTATATTTATGAGTTTATAGCTTTGCAATATCTAGTGTCGTGTACCCATTTTAAGGCCTTATAACTTAATGTCAATAACCTTGTGATCAAGATAAGCTGAATTAAATTAGCAAAAATATGAGAACAAGGCCAAATTTTAGTTATTTTTAAAAATATCTATCGAAAATAGTCTTTATTGCAAGTATTTTCATACTATTTTGAGCTGTGTGCATTTTTTTCTTTTTCTGCAACTGTTTGAATGTCAGAATATGTATACAGCGAATCATCACAGTTTCTGGGCCAGCAGTCCGTCCTCATCTGTATTTTTATACAAGTATTAAGATTTAGACTATCGTCTAAATACTAGATTTAGACTATCGACTATAAACAGTAGCTCATTGAAAAAAATCCTCTTCAGTGCAGACGAAAGCTCTGTTTCAAAAAAAGGTAGACTTTTTTTTGTTTATATGATGGTAATATTCGAGTCTCTATGAAAGTTTTTTCAAGTTTAGCAGTTTTAGGGCGATCAAGAAGCTTATAAATCTTCATAAACTTTGCCACTTCACACACACGACATAGGAGGTGCTCGATCTTTTACCATCGAATGTGCATCAAAACGTTAACCCAAAACAAAAATTATATAATGAATAAAAACCTAGATAGATTAGATACTCTATTAATCTATGTAGAAATATAAATGTAAATCTTTTGTCAGTTTAAGAACAAAACTACACTGTTCCTACACAACATATTGAAACATCAATCAATGCATTTACAAATAAAACAGACGCTGCATCAATGGCGAGTGATTCAAACTATTTTTGCACGCTAAGTCGTGTTGTTGCGCTACTGGTTTTTAACGGCGCAAGTTGTAAACTTATAAAATTTTATATTTGTTTACATTAGAATAAACAGGTAGACTGCACCGATGAAAAGTGATATCGCCTATCGACACATACAACCCTAGAGTGACACTCACACAAAGAATTAAGGTAACGTGAGGGGTTCCTACCTTGAAAATTTCCAAAATAATTTGAAGATTGTTTACAGCTGGACATAGCCCTCTTGCATTGGAGATTTTGACCTCCTACCTGCCTGCGTATATTATATTCTATTTTCAAAGCTGAACTTCGCATATTACTACTCTCGCGTTACATAAAATAGTGGCCCACCAGGCATGATCGCCTCGCCTGGTTGGAGGATCCTCCTTTTGTATTACATATGACCCGTTTCTCCACGGTATTATATTCTTTTCATATACCAAATTCATCTATTTTTTTTTCACTTCATTTTCAGTGTGTTGAAATGAATCAATAAGAGTGTGGCGACTTCCACATACAGCGCAACAACATATAATATATAACAGCGCCATCTACCGAAGAAACATCGAACGCAACGAAGACAAATAAGAAACTACCAATCCTAAATCGCGCAATAGAAGTTCTCGCGCCGATTAACATATATATAACTTCCCAACATCAACCGTTGGGCAGTGGCCCGCCAGGCATGATCACCTCGCCTGGTCGGAGGATCCTCCATTTGTGTTGGAGGGACATGACACCCGTTCCTCCACAAGAGTAAATATTTAAAAATATTAAATGCTCAAATTTAGTTATACAGTTGAAATGATTTTGTTTTTAGCTCCAGTTTAATCAGCAAAAATATAAAGAAGGAATAGAAAAGATTTATAGAAAGTCCTATTTTATATGTACTTACATTACTCTTTGATCTTGTTTTAAGCACCGTGTACAGATTAAAACTAGCTTTTAATAGTTTTCCCACAACTCGCCTATGCATAGCACCACAACAAGCGACAACTAACAGGTACTCTGTCATCACTTAGAGCAGGTTGGCGGTATGCAGGTCGTTGCTCCGCTGTTTGGAAATACGCGACAGTTCACCGCGGCCAGATTCCCCACTCAATTGGAGAAGAATCTAGATCACATATTACACAATGAGTATTTTTTAGTCATTGAGTTTCATTTTGATTTATCATTTCTTCTTCTTTTTGGTGTTTTTTTTAACTTGTTGTAATATTAATTTATAATGTCTGTTCTACAAGTAAACACATGCGTCCACAGATGTCATCAGCGGATAAAAAATATGAGAAATAGGGATAAGATATCAATTTATTTTATAGTCATTTATCAGCGCTCTCTTTGCACTCCTATTCGCTTCCCGATAAACACTGATGCGTCCGCAGATGTGTGGACAGAGTCGCATGGAGCTAACAGATAATTGTGACTGTCAGCTGTCAGATAATAAGTGAATAATTCGCAATAAAATATTGAGAATATAGATTGAGATATCATCATAATCAACAACCCATAATATCCCACAGCTGGGCTCGGGTCTCCTCTCAGGCGAGGGTTAAGGCCATACGTCCCCACGCTGGCCAAGTGCGGGTTGGGGACTGGCAAGAATACGTTGTGGCTACGTATCTTGCTGTTGGCTGTTTTTAAGCCACCCGAGGGCCTCCAACTAAGTTTCACGACTGTTATCGTATGATAACAACCGGGATCGACTGCTTAACGTGACGTGAGATACAAACTATGCTAATTTTCAAGTTGGATCAAACTGCACACGGTGTGCAAATTTGATTAAAATCAGTTCAGTAGTTTAGGAGTCCATAAAATAAATATATGAATAAATACAGCGTTTAATCTTCTTATTTGACCTTCTCTTTGACATTTATTCACCATAATGGACAGTAGCCAAAGTGCAAATCCCACTCGATTCAACTTACTCTTTTCAATATCTTATTTAGATACTTATTTAAACACTTATTTATCTCACGGTCCATCCCCGTGTCGTGACCGTTAATTGCTTTCGTGAGTTGCAACCCGATATTGTTCTTTTAAAAATGCCGCTTGATTGAAAGCTTTTAAAAACAAGAATACATTTATATTGTTTTGTGTATAAAATTTACATATAAAATATTGTGGTGCCTCATTTCGGAGACCTGTATTTTTAACTCGAGTTTTCGTCTAAAAAACGGCATTACTGTATTATGTAATTGTATATTACACTGGGTTTCTGTGTTTTTGAAGATTAAAATACTTCCTTTCAAGATCCTTGTGATCCCGATTTTTAGTCTTATTTTCTTTTTACCCATTTGCGAAGAAGTAGTGTTAATAATAACTGCCTCTGTGGCGCAGTGGTAGCGAATGTGACTGCTGTGCAAGAGATCTTGGGTTCGAATCCTGAGTCGGACCAAATGTTTGTATGATCTGCAAATATTTGGTTCGGAGTTTGGGTGTTTTCTATGTATAATATGTATGTATTAACAAAACAAAATATATAAGTATTAATATCAGTTGTCTAGAACCCATAGTACAAGCTCTGCTTAGTTTGGGACTAATTAGCGTTGTGTGTTAAAATGTCTGAACATATTTATTTATTTATGTTTTTCGAGTCTATATATGTATGTATATTTCTTTTGCATGCCCTAGAGCCTAGGGTTGTCGTATTTTTATGTGAGTAGTGTCAATAGATTCATCTTAATCGCGTGATACTGGTTACGTCAAAATAATAAAAAGAAACAAGTTAAAAAAATCATACGCAGTCGGGTTTTTTTTTAATAATTTACTACTTGATTAGTTAAGTATTCGAACTGTTCAACCCTATAATACATTATCACTTATTTAGATTGCATGTGTATCAGCCGGGTTCCCGCAATAAGTTTTAACTAAAGTAAATATAACTTTATATCTAATAAATAATAGATATTTACTCACACGAAATCACAACTTAGTTGACCCATTTACATCCCATACTCTGAGTCAGATTTAGGAATTGAAGGCAAAGAGTTGCTTTCAATTAACTTAACTTCTTATTTTTAATCGAGTTATATTGTAAAATGTCCCACAGTTGATTAGTGTGTAATTGATATTATACTAATACTGAAAAAATAGTACTTTTGATACATAAAAATAAATATTATTAAATAAATATTTTTGACATACACACAACGCCATCTAGTCCCAAACTAAGCGAGACTTGTATTGTGGGTTCTAGACAACTGATATGAATATATAAATATTTTTTTTTGTAAATACGTACATATTATACACAGAAAACATCCAAACTCCGAAACAAATATTTGTAGATCATACAAACATTTGATTCGAACCCAAGATCTCATGGACAATAGTCGCGTACGCTACCACTGCGCCACCGAGGCAGTTAGTTTGTTATGTAGTATATGACTATACTTATTATATTTTATTACAACTGTAAGTAAACAAATATCTAGCAGACGAGAATCCCCTAAGGCGGCCCTATCAGTGCAACTATTTGGCAAAATTACAACAAACATTACCTCGCATTATACTCATATAAACCAATACCGTGAGGAGTCTACCGTGAGAGAGACACGCTTCGGCACGAATGAATCGGCTCGCCCAGAGTGATACAACGGCCTCGCAGAATACCGGTGTGAAACAGCGGTGTTTCACCGAGTGCAAGAGGATACCAGAGGCCCATACGGTAGTATTTCCCCCCTCCCCATCCCCAAAGGCCAACAACGCACTTGTGAAGCCTCCGGTGTTGCGGGTGCCTATAGGCGTCGGTAATCGCTTACCATCAGGTTTTCGAACCTAAACTCAATGCAGTGTGAAGTGACCGTAAAGTCTACTATTTTTTTAAAAAGTTATAACATGCTTGTTACTTTAGTTGTTACTACGCTAACTACAAAGTAGTCAAAGAGCTTGGGTTTGATTACCAAATAGGACAAAAAAAATTATGTAATTAGTATGATCATTTGTTCTGTGTGTGGGGTTAATTATCTCAATTATATTATGTACGTACAATTGTAAATATTCGGAAATAAAGTAAAAAAAAAGTATGTTTGTCAGCTATCTGATATCTATAGTAGAGGCTCTACTTATTTTGGAATTATAGTGTCTATATATTAATCTATAATATGTATGTGATATCTGAAGACTTGAAACCTTTAAGATCCTTGTCCAAAGAACAAATGCCTACAATTGTTTAATCTATCTTGAAGACAGATTTCGTGGCTGAAGGCAATATTCCTGCTCACGGGGTTGTTACGAGCAATTAAGTGGGCGTAATAGACGATTAAGTTGTAGGAAAATGCACGGACACAATACTGCGTAGGTTGGTAGTGCTTGGCAGTCTATAGATGGACTATAGATTTGCAAGAATGGCGTACTGAAGAGAACACGTTACGCTTCTGAATTCTATTTTAAATTTAGAATAATTTAGAAGATTATCGAATTCATTTACCTTTTTTTTTTTTTTAAAGACAACTCCCGCGTTAGGAATATACATTCCTGTGTCGCGGGGTTCTTTACAAACATACATGAAACGGACACAAAGTACACCCAGACTTAGAACAACACTTTATGGATCACACAAAGTGTTGTCACATGCAGGATTTGAACCCACAACACTTGGCCCAACCATGCAGTCAACATTTACTTATTATATAATATTCTCAAATGCTAAAAGATTAGCAACATTGAAGAAAAGATTCTATATCGTAGAATTATCAGACCTGGGTTTTAAATCTCATAAACACTCAGAATCGTGGTTTGAGATGAAGAGAATAAGAATTTGAGAAAACAAAGCGCAAGGATTTTAACTCCACTATTCTTGACACTATTGTGAATTCGAGGATGGAAGCTGATGGAAAGGACCTTTGTTTCTCCATTATAATTAAATCTCAGACATGATTGGATTACTACTAATCCAAAAGCGTTTATTAAATAACAATGGTTAACGTATACTCAAAGAGAAAAATGCTATTCTGTACATATCCGTACTAATATAATAATATAATTTATTATATTAGTACTAATTATCTATACATTATGCTCTCGCGGCTAAACGCTGTACCAATTTCAATAAAAATTGCGAAGAAAAGACATTGAAGAAAAGGTATTTTATAAACTCTTTGTTATCTTCGTTTCTCTTTATTAAGTTATAGGTGAGAAGCAGTAGAGCAGATGTATTAAGTCTACTTTGAATACTACCAATCATAAATGTAACGAACTAATCAATTTATTGATACACACGATCGATATTTTACAAATGAAGACGGGTCTTTTATACACCGCCATTTATAACAATCATTCTTTATTGGAACCGGAAATTACTAAAATTTCTGATGCGAACTTTTGTTTCGTCTGAGAATAAAAGCTTTTAGTTTATGAAACCAGTTTGACCTCGTGTCTCACAGTTTGATTATTATTAATAGAAAAACAACAGGATACAGATGGTATTATTATCAACTGTTCTACTTAAATATAAAAGTAGTTATATTGAAAGAAAAACATATTTTATTTATGTTTGGATATAATATATCAAATTACTAGCTTTTGCTTGCGGCTCTATCCGCTTACATGTCGGTTATTGCGGTGAAGATTAGCCTATGTCCTTCCTCAAGAATAATAGTACCTCCAAGCTAAATTTCATTGAAATCTGTGTAGCGGCTTAGACTTTACAGGGATTTTAGTTCAACAAAACTGCTTTCATATTTATAATATTGCTGTGAATAAAGTAATGAAGATATAAAGAACACCAACGTGTTTATAAAGTCCTCCGTGTCAAAAGACACACCTATACTGGTATGGGAGTTCTTTTTTCAAAAATGAGGTATATAATGTAAAGAGGTATTAGAAAAAAACTAGTTAATTTGACTAAAAAGCTCGGGAAGAAAACATCACAGTGCATTTTATCTGTAATTAAGCATTCACACAACATAATTAAGTTCTTCCGCGGCAAATTTCTGAAGTGAAAACTTCTTTAGTGAGCACTTTTTAGATTAAAAAAAACTGTTTTTGGTATAGGGAAATCTTATGAGTTCGCGTCACCACGTCAGCGTCACGAACATGCTGAAATCGCAAAACTTTAGCCCATGAGCACTTTTCGGTTGCTGAAAATCTTATGAGTTCGCGTCACAATCACTGAAATGCTAACATCGTGAAACTTCTTTGAGCACTTTTGTACGGGAAAATTTTATGGGTTCGCGCCACCGACATACTAATGTTTGTAATTTTAATTTAAACACTATGAAATCGCTAATTTTACGCAATAATTTTATGGGTCACATTCTAAGCAATAAGTTTTTACTACTATCGGTAGTCCTTCGGATTGTCAATTTTTTTATACATATGATCTTGCTGAATTGTTTCTACTTTTCCTGATAGAAAGCAGTGGTCACCATATCCATTGCGAACGCAAACAATACAGCATGGAGACCCACTCTATAGCGGCCTATTGAAATGCTTATGCATCATTGAGCTTCCAGTCTCGTAGTTACCAACGACACACAATAGTACAAATGCTGCCATTTTCACATTTGTCGGGCCGGCTTAATCACTCTGAAATCAGCGTGACTCTACTACCTGTAAGTTTTCTTTTAAGGTTCTTGTTAAACCCATATCATTGTTTAGTTAAAAAGCCTATGATACTCGTCAAAGGAGTCTAGGGTTTCAACTATCAATTTAGAATATACATTAACTTACTGATTAGAAGGTTTCCTGGCAATAGAAAGTTCGAGTTATGTAGTCAGATCCATTCGAGCTATCGTGAAACTCCTTAATACTTTAATAGGATTTTTTTTATCTTATAAGGGGCACGACGAGAAGACGTATCGCCTAATGGTAAGCTATTACCGCCGCCAATGGACACCCGCAACACCAGATGCGTCACAACTGCCTTTCCGGCCTTTGGGGGATGGGGAAAGGAGAGGAGGAGGGGGATAGGGTATGGGTATATGCCTCCGCTATCCTCACTCACTCGGTGAACCACACTCTGGATTTCTGCGAGGCGGTGGTATCACACTTGTCGAGCTGGCCCATTTGTGGCGAAGCATGGCTCTCCCACGGCACTCCTTTTTCTACCACTCTTTGTATGTTTCCACTTGTGTTTCCAGCTTTCCCAATTGTATCCTAGTACCCGGTCTTACTACGAAACTGTCAAAATTTTAATATACACACATCAATAGAACACACTTTGATCCTGTCTCTTTGAGTATAGAGATGTGAGTGCATTTGTGTATAGACATGTAGTTCAGAGAATGTTTGCAAAGTTTCCTTGTCAACAACCTCTAAGTCCAGGGCTAAAGTAAATTCCAATTGTAGTGCTAACAACAATCATAAAACTAAACATGTACTTAACAAGTCCAAAAGAATGTTATTACAATAAAATTATACGTTTCTGTTAAATGTAAACCTGTTGAAATCGAGTCGACTGGTCAGGTGTCTGGATTATTTTATTGTCTAGCTATCCAGCCAGTGCATAATATAGCGTATTTTCTGATACGTAAAATAAGTTTTTGTAAGATAGCAGTTCAGACAGACGTAAGCTGAGATAGTCTTAGAATTTGCATAGAAGCTGTAGATGCGTTTACGATTATGGTGTGCATTGGTTTCTAATATAATGGATATTCATAACACTGCTGTGATAATAGGTAGTTTTGAAAATATCAGATTCTTTCCTTTTTTCTGCTTTGGATAACGTTTTACTTTAAAAAAATTAGTATTTATTTCAATCTACTATCTATGTAAATAAAAGTGAATATAAATAAAAGTGAATCGATACCTCAAAATTAACACTACAGTGACACCTGCTGTCAAACCTTTAATGCAAATAATATCACTAACTTTGAAGAAGTTGTTAGAGGTTCATCAAATAGTTTTGTATTAGTATTATGACAATAATTCCCAATCTTTTGACATTTGAACTTCTCTATTTCTTTGCATTGTGAATCTTTGTGACATGATTGTTACTTTTTTTGCTTTTTAACTTGTGTCAAAAAAAACTTTAAAAATATTTGTCGCGTTTTGCCAAAAATTAATAATACAAAATTCAATAATAATTTTCGCACACAATAATAGTTCAGTGCCAAAATGATACCAAAATTGTGAACATACTCCGTATCTACATCCTAAGTATTCCAAATATGTAAGTCATTCCTCTGCTGTTTAGACTTTCTTTTGAGTGACCATAACAGGCAAAGTTGATGCAAAAAGAAACAGTCACTCCAGACCTGAGGACTACTGACAATACACGACACAAAGAGTGCCAACAGGAGAGAAAAAATATTCATAAAACGTATCTCCTCTTAAACAAAATATTGGCAACCCTACTAACAATTGATGTATGCAGATTCTGATTGTTGATAACGCCTAAATTATACAAATGATGTTGAGTTGAAGTGTAACGCATTACCGATACTAACTTTCTAGATCTGGTTGGCCAATAAATATCCACGAAACAATTGCTGATAAAATCTTGATTGCACTGTTAGGGTGTGGACACACTATTCAATTTCTTGACAATATTGATCACAACTAAAAGATTGTTTATCGCTTCAAGATTTGACTCTCTTCCACTAAAGAGACACTACGAAGTTCACACATACAACCTGCTCTGGAAACCCCTGTGAGATGACAGCTTGAAGGGGTTTCCATAAGTTAAAGAAAAAAGTAATTTTTATTTTTTGTTTTTTTTGCATTGTGTTTACTATGATTACTACTCATTCTCTTTATTGCTCTAACACTATTTGAGTATCTTTTATATACATTGTACAAGATCGGAACACAGTAGGTACAAGTAAATATAAATAAGATTAATATCCTGAAATGAGCGTTAGAAGATCATTCATTTTACTGCTGCATTGGAATTGATCTGACTTAAACCCCCTCCTCAAACCCATGGGATAACAGCTCGAGGGGGTCCTCACACATAAAGAGAGAAAATCCACAACAACACAAAAAAACCACTGTTACAGTTTTCTTTAGTCGCTTTTCATCGAGTTTGCAAGGTAACCGAAACCTTAAGTCCGTAGTAACCACTTAAAAGGAGCCAACTTACCCTTAGATGACTTATATACACGTTTGCTTTTTATGCCATAATGCCACAGTCTAATATTATTTAGTATTTATATCCTAACGTATTTTGTATGTTTTAAAAAAATAAAAATAAAAATAAATATTTCGGACATCTAACACACAACGCCATCTAGTGCCAAACTAAGCAGAGCTTGTATTATGGGTACAAGATAACTGATATGAATACATAAATAATTTTTTTTTGTAAATACATCCATATTATACATAGAAAATACCCAAACTTCGAAACAACTATTTGCAGATTATACAAACATTTGGTCCGACCCAGGATTCGAACCCGAGACCTCATGGACAGCAGTCGCGTACGCTACCACTGCGCCACCGAGGCCGTCAAGTTAGTGTTAGTGATACCATTAAAGTTTTCTACGAAAAACAAAGTTTTTTTAAAATATACATATTGTAACATTCAACATGAAGTTTTAGACATGAGACTGTTAAGCCGCGTTGTTGAAGTCGGCGGGAGCGGAGCGGCGGCAGTGTTGCAAAGGCAACGCTTACCTATTTTGAAACTTTGAAACCAGCTGTCAGATCGCGCGGCGCTAGAGCGTTGTAGTGTTGTGTTACGAGAAGTCAAACCTCGTAAAATATAATAATAATATAGCTTGATCCGGATAAAAGGTGTTAAAAAAAGTAGTGATTTGCAATAGCTAGTGAAGTCGATCAATATTTGATTATATTTTGCTAAATTAAGGTACCTACTTATGAAATAGCATCCATAAGTATTATAAACATCTAGGTTAGGCCTTATGACCTTGCAAAAATCGTGAATAATCGTAGTTGCAATCACAATAATTTACTTTGTCAAATATTTACGGTAATTAGGTTACTTTAGTCATTACCGTAAAGGAAAACACAGTAAGCATCAAGCACAATAAATTATTTATTAAAAACCAGATAGTAAAAACTTAAGTTATAACTTAAGTTATACATGCAGAAATAAAACGACAAATATTCAGAGCACAGGTGTAGTTGAACTCTGGCACCCATGTTAATATTTGACTTGTGTTATGGGTACCAGGGCTCTTTCACAAAGTAACGACATTGTCTGCGTAAAATATAAATTAAGAAAATCGTATAATTACAAGTGGAGGATGATGAAAAAAATAGCATCAACTAAGCGAACAAAATTACAAGTAATAAAGATGAATACAAACTTGTAACAGTAAGAAGTAAAAAGAATATAACATTTTAATAATTAAATAAACTTAGGAAAATCAAAAAATAGATAGAATTGAAAATCATTAATCACAGGTGATTGCAATTTTATTCCATTCCTAGACAACACCGCTAGACCCGCTCCCCGCGCCGCTGTGTCCGAGAACACTCCCCTATAAAGATATTTGAACGCACCGCTGCCCGCGCCGTAAAATTATCACCTGCAAGAGAACATACGGCTAAAATATAGTGGTTAGCATCCCGCCTAGTCAAGTTATCATGAATAAACCTCCAACAACAATGAAATCCCGTTCCCTTCTACAATTCTAATCTATTCACTTCATTAGCTGTATCAGAATAAATACGTCACTATACCCGATAGTGGTAACAAGATGTATTTTATCACTTATCTCGAGGTAGGAAAGTGTTAAATCGCGGTGATTATTTTGATGGCTTCGGTGGCTGTCCTCTTAGGAATCTCGTATGCTTTAATTGCTTTCAAGCGGGATCTGTTCGCGTGATCTCTGCCGCGCCACGCCATTAGTAACTGACTTGCGGCAAAGAGTACTCCTTTGTCTCTGTTTTAGTGTTGGACGACGCGTATGCAAAGTTAATTGGCGGCACTTGAGTTGAATATTTTTTATCGATTAATTTTAGACTAATATTTTTTTACACTTTGTCAATCCTGGAATAATAAATTATGAAGATACGTTTCATTTTAAAATAGTTTTAATTTTTAATTCCTCTTGCACTAACTATAGTACGTCAGCATATAATAAACCTATTACACATTTAGACTACTAATCAGTTTTGCTTTGTTTCCCATTCCTATGAGAGGAAAAAATAAAAGTTTCATATTTTAGTGTTTAAAAAAAACACAAAATATATTAATTTGCAAATGTGGACGGTTGTCATAAAATTGATGAATATAACCACGATGATATAAAATAAATAAAGGAAACGATTTGAATGTAAGGTTCACGATGTAGTATGTGTTTTGTCAGTATAATTTTGCTATTATTTCGTTTGTGTACTGGACAAAAGAATATGGATGTGACTGGTGGAGCACTTAATCTTGGTTAGGGAAAAACTAATGGGAACTATACGTATTTCATTTTTTCGTCCAATATTCACACACCTCAGAGCTGCTTCTGAACTGAACAGAAAATGGATGAACCTCGTTGGTAAGTCGCTTAATTATTTTTGCAAATATGGTATTTGTAGTTCGGCAATCTCAAATACAAAGAATTTGAAGAAGTTTTAGACTACTGCAGTCTCATTCTCATTTGACATTCAACACTTCCTAAATCTGTAATAACTAAAGGTCCATACCCCAATTAACATTTTTTTTTCGTTTCTTCTGAGAAAAAAGATACTGATTACATTAAATTCAACATTGTTTGTCTTAAAAAGCACCTTCGATCATCAATCATTCACAAGAGAGTTAAACCCCATAATATAAATGATAGATAGAATGAAATATTACTTTCTGAATTAACTCGAGTAAGATAGTCCTCGTGTCCCATCCCTACAAAAGCGTTGGTATTTTAGAAGCTACCTTTTTTCATTGTTGCTAAAAGCCGTCGCATGTATATATTTGTTATTGTCAGTATTAAGTATGTGGGATTATTTTATATATGTGATTATTGTGCAGGCTTTGTATATAAATTCAGATTCTTAATACTTAATGTGATGTTTTGCTGGATTAATGGACAGTAAAACTTCTTATTTATTTGTGAGGTGAATGGTTGACCATTTTCTTCTCTGCTGATCTATCATCATATTACATACCTTTTTTTTATTTTTTATGGAATACGGGGCAAACGAGCAAACGTATCGCCTGATGGTAAGCGATTACTGCCGCCCATGGCCACCCGTAACACCAGAGGCGTCACAATTGCGTTGTCGGCCTTATGGGATGGGGAGGGGAATGAGGGGAAGGGTTGGAGTATGGGCCTCCGGTATCCTCACTCACTCGGTGAAACACAGCGCAGGCGCTGTTTCACACCGGATTTCTGTGAGGCCGTGGTATCACTACGGTAGAGCCGCCACATGCATGCCGAAGCGTGGCTCTCCCACGGTAAAATATCAAATACCTGCCCCTATAAATATTCATATATGGATAATTATAAGCTTTTCATTTACGTTAGGTTTATGGTATTTCATCATCTGCTTGGTCTTTATCATTCCCAAGATTATTTGGGGTCGGTTACTAGACCAACTGGTTTTATCTGAATATCAGTTTTTCCATGAAGAGACTGGCATCGCACCTCCGTAATCTAGGGAGTGAACTGAATTTGAAGATCGTTATCGAAGCTATTTGGCATTGTACTTGAGGGCCCTGACTTCTCTCAATGACGATTGCCATAGATGATCGTGACAAACGGGAGCGAGGTCTTATCGTGCTACCCGAGGCACGGGTGTTAAACACCGCCAGCTACTGTACTACGGGTTGCTATTAAGAATTTCTTGTAAAGAAAACTCCACAGTAGTTCGACTCGGGTATCGAAACCGGGACCTTTTGACCGGCAGTCGCTTACGCCAGCCACTGGACCAACGAGACAGTCTTCTTTGTTTATGGTAATTCATATTCATACTAATATTATAAACTCGAAAGTAACTCTGCCTGACTGCTTACTGGTCTATTTGTCTGTCTGTATGTTACCCTTTCACGTCTAAATCACTGAACCCGATTTCAATTAAATTTGGCAAAGTTCCTCGATAACCGACATAAACGCGGTCGCAGCCACGGATAAAAGTTATAGTGTCTTTGCAGTTCGTAGCTCCTAGAAAGAAAATAAGTATTACTTCAGTTTATTGGAAGGTGAAAACATGAAATTTTGAAACCTAATGAAGTTGAATAAAGCTAGGCAAAAAGAACACGAGGTGTTAAATTCATGATAAGAAAGATTATTATTCTGCTAGTGTCTAAGACAAATGAAGACCCGGTCTTGCTAAGACCGGCAAATAAATAGCACCGTCCTATTTATTTGGTTGCAAGTATAGCGTGCTATTTCGCTGAATTTTATGGGGTCAAACCTCACATGGGACAACACTGTGTGTGACTCATAAATTGTGGTTCTGAGCCTGGATATTCTTTGCGTCCGTTTGTCTGTGTCTTTGTAAAGTACCCCACGATTTCTGTCTTTGTAAAGTCCTGTGACTTAATCTTAATGCGGAAGTCGTCTGTACAAAATAATAACACTAAAATTTCTAATAACCTTGACTAGAAAGAAAGACTATAACAAATTTGAAAAACGACAGATTTTTGAAGTTTAATTAGTTCATAAGTGTTAACGTCATCCTTGTTAGAGTTTTGAGATTTATGAATAACGAGAACCGCTAAGCAAAAGGCGATAAATTTTCTTATGTACCAAAATATAATAGCCAAAGTACATTGTTTCCGATAAACATAATTGTAGATTGCAAAATGAATCTAGCCACTTTAAAATTTAAGCAAACAACACAATTTCATCTCTATTGATGCAATGAATAACCAAAAAATTTCCTTAGAAAGTTTCTGCCAATAAATTAAATAACAATAATCACAATTCTTAAATATGCTAATACAAAGGACGTAACGATGTCCCCTGGGAGACTAGGGGACTACGTCCATGGGGACGGATGAGAACAGGGGCACAGAGACAATGGGACGAAATTACAACCGGCCAATTGAGCCGCTTGTAAACTTGATCCCCTGTATTGTTTCCGCACTTGATACTACAGTGTGATCAGGACAACTTGATACTTTTCTATTAGTATCTTTCAACTGCATGAACTCTTGTTTATGATCTCAGATATCGCTTAGTACTGGGATTGCAGAGATCTGATGGTAGTTGTTCTACGTAAAGTAAAGAGCCTTACTCAAAGTAAGGCGATTTTGTAGTACACTAAGAGCTCAACCCTTTCTAACTCTAGGAAAATAGATTGAAAGAAAATGATGTTGGTTTGAGTAAATCAACTCACAAGTCTAGTTATTAAATATTAAAATGGAGTGATTTTATCATAATCAATTTCAGGTTCAGTCAAGTAGTCTCTAAAAGTTTTAAATACTTTAATCTTAATTAATTATTATTGACAAGTCCGCCTTCTGGAGAGTTCCTATATTTACGACCACACCAGAATTGTATCTAAATGGTACTTAATTGATTTGATATTTACCTATGTACAGAATGTATGTTATTAATTATACCTAGTCTGTATCTATAGACACCGATGCCAGTAATCGCCTATTCATGGGGTCATTTTCCTGAATGAATAAGAAATTAATAGATGTTTGGATGGAATTTGCTTTTGACCATGAGGATTGTCAAAATAACGTTTTCTTCTTAATCTTAACAAAATATTGTTAAGATCAATAGATTACACCAGCTAACTTGACGAAAAACGTTTGTGTGTCTTGCTAATAAAATTTCTGTTTTACTAATACAATACCAATTAAGTACTTAAGCACTGTAGATAAATCTCGTCAAAATGACTAAACAGTTTAAGTCTCTGATAAACGTTTCAATGGCATAATTATAATGCATGTCATAAATTAGATGTGATTGAAAAGTGTAGTTAATAAAGTTGAGTTTAAATCAATAGTTTACTATTATAGTATATATATTTGGACATGTATATATGTTTTGTGTTTTGTTATTTTGGATATGTATACATGTTTGAACCATTACGAAGTGAACTTCACACCATCACGGGTCGTGTCACACTAAAGTGATCACTATCAAAAATTGTTTAAAAGCAATTCCACAGACCCAGATGAAAAAAGGGAGACCAGTTCGCATCATAAGTGAGATCTTTCACCTTTTATAGTGAGACTATTCATTGTTGAATATAGAAGACGCATAAAAAGTTATGAAAATGAAACTACTAACCTAATAATGCAGTAATAATTTTAGAATGTTAAGTATTTTGATAAATAAACACAAAATATTCAAGATAAACCAACAAAAAAATAAATGTACCTGAACCACCAAGTAAACAACGTTCATTTGTTTTATGATCTATCTCTTTATAACATTAAGACATAAAATCTTCACTATAAATATTATTAGTGTTCATAAAACAGGACTTTCTATAAGGAAATTTTCATTGTAGGATATTGAAAATACCGAAACGACGAGCCAAACATCAATCACGGCTTCCTTGACAGATTTTATTATGTACGAGGGGCTATTTGCACAATAACATTGTGTTATATAAATACAAAGCGCCTAAATAGCCTGTTTGAAATATTGGTTAAACAAGAAGACGTATGCCTTTGTGGCATTTATTATTAAATCCGCATACTTGAATATTCAAATGACAGTACATATTATGTTTCACAGACAAATGGTGTTTGATTACGTCAATAGACTTACTTATAATTTTACTTGTAGTGTTTGATACTTCACTTAAGTTTGATTAGTTATCAAACATTTTGGTGTTAGTTCTAGTTTAATTTGCTATTTCTTTGGGACCTACTGTGTAAGAACTATATAAAATTTGTATTATGGTAAAGTATTAAACTAACGGCTGGGTTGCTTAGAAATAAGTGAGCTTCGTCGCCTAAGAATACCTGTAAATCAAGTCATATGAGTCAAGAGTTTCAAGTATGCATTTCAATATGTCCCCTAGAGTTAATGAGAATGGGGTTATGCTAGGTAAATTCGCCATGATTACCAGCACAGATATATAAAAACCCTCACTAATATATATATGTATATATAGTAGTAATAATTACAAATGAGGTAATTAACACAATTATATGTATTCTTATATTGTGGATAGTTCTAAAAGTAGATAAGTAATATAAAGTTATTTTTTTCTTCGTATACTTCCTCTACTATCAAAACGTATCTGTCGCAGTACATAGGTGCGATACAACTCATCAATTTGTCCGCGTCAACGCGCTTCTATTTAGTAGCCCGCTTGTTCCGTGTGACACTTGCTATTGTACTTGTTACATCAGTATTTACAAAAGGGAAAAGATGATATTCAACATGAAATGTTACTGTTGAGAATAAGGACTTAAGCACCAAATTTAATTTTCCTTCCTACCGCTGCGCGCTGTATACTCTTGTAGTTTTAGCTAGGGTGATTCAGGCCGTAAAATTTCCCCCAGCAAGTAAAAATGATTTTTAATATGAAAAGATATTCATAGCTCCCTACGAAACTACGATTTGGGTTCCGGTTTCTCGATTTTCGGTGAGGCTGTCATTCTGATTGAGTTTAGCCCATATGTGCCTAAGGATAGTTGCCCCTCGATAAAATTACATAACCAGTCTTTCACACAGTCTACTGCTTAATATGGGCCTTTCCTTAATAAAGAGGTTTTGGTTTATATGAATAGCCACGTCCCGGCACGATAGGGCCGGCTCGACCGGAGTGATAACACGGCCTCACAGAAAACCCGTGTGAAACAGCGCTTGCACTGTTTTTCACCAAGTGTGTGAGGAAACCGGGGGCCCATACCCCTCCTCCATCCCCCTCTCCATTCCCGAAAAGCGGGAACGCACTTGTGGCGCCTCTAGTGTTGCGAAAATATTTTCGGATATCTTATACACAACGCGATCTAGCTCAGTAGAGCTTGTGTTCTGGGTACTAGACAACTGATATAAATACATATATACACTTTTTTTATAAATGCATACATATTATACAAAGAAAACACAAAATTCAGAAACAAATATTTGCAGATCATACAAACATTTGTCTGATTGGTCTGACCCTGGGAATCAGACCCGAGACCTCAAGCACAGCAGTCGCATACACTACCACTGCGCCACAGAAGTAGTCAATAGCTTAACATCAGTCGATATATATGCTCGTTTGCCCTCTAATATATATAAAAAATGAAACCTCCCTGACCAGACAAGCTTGTATAGGTTGTTTGAAATGCTCCTTCTAATTGCAATGATATTGTCGTACTTAGTCTCTTACGATAATAGAGGTGATCTCCACATTCTTAATCCATCACCGCAGGCAGACACGCCCCACACTACACAGACAGAAAATTTACAGTAACGCTTAAACATTCCATTAACCAATTAATCCAAATTTAAAATCAATCTAATATGTATTAATTAACAATTTATATTATAATTTAACAATTTATAATTCAATGTCTTTTTCCGTTCCGAAAAATAAATAAAATTTATAAATAGATATCTCTGTGGATGTTCTTGTAACCGGCTACGGACAGTTTCTCAGAATATTATCCTTGTTCTTCTTTTCCTTAGATTATTTTTTTAGGATCATTTCGTCGTTTATCTGTCTGATAAGACCTTATTTCTTGGGATTGGATTTCGAGTATACATATTTGGTGAATTTAAATTGTTAGTAAGTTTCTACAGTAGGAATACTTTTAAGAACAATGCGGTTAAGGTTGACGCCACCAGGTCACCTGGTTCAGAGTCCTCCACGTCCAATGTAAAATATTTCAGTGACTGTACTCATTTTGTTTTATCATCTGATAAGACAAAGTTTAAAAACTATACCGACTACATGTTTTTATAATAAAATTTATACATCCTATATCACTTGGGCCATCATTATAAATTTATTGACACCTCATTCATTCAAATAGGTTCAATAGTTAAGACGCTACGGTGTACATACAAACACATGTACAGAGATTGATAAAACTGTTACCATTTCTATAAGCTTCACTCAAGTCGGATTAAAGTAAGGATTTGTATAATTTTATTACTTCACTAACACTTTCATCGCACTAACAATGTATGTATGAGACACTTTTAAGTACTATTACACTTCTGATAAACGAAAATAATCTCAAAGATGATTTTCACTTAATATTTTTAGCAGGTAATGTAATTACTGACGCTAATACACGTTACCAGGAGTTTACATTTTTTTCACACCCTATATCACATCAAGTACTTCGACTAAGGTAGCTAAGAGATGAACACAAAGCACACATCCTTTCTCTAATGAACAGCTTCTACACAACACGAATAAACACAGTTTAAACAGCCTCTTAACAACATGATAAATCCAATTGACAATCACTACGAACAAGGTTTAACGCGCCGTACAATTGCAAGTACTAATTTAAGACGGTCCCATATACAGCGCGTTAAGAATGTCCGCTTGATCGGCGGTTGTATGAACGCAAGGGAAGCTGTGTGACGTGCACGAGTGAAGCCAAATAGGGTTGCCAGTGAAAAATTTGCTCTTCAACCCCCCTTAATTGGGTGTCGCGTTGTTTTACATGAAATGTTACTTACTGGTTGAGAGTTCGGTCAATGTTTTTTATTGATGTTGGTGTAAGAGTAAAGAGTTTATTGTGTTATAGCAAAATTTGATGTAATATTTGTATACGATATTGCAAATATGGAACAGACATTTTAAATTTAGGGTGAATTTTCACTATACTTTAATATTCATACACAAACGTATGGGGCAGAGTGTTTGTGATATAACATGAGCCTTTAATTTGAATTGTATATGGGTATTAAATGTTAAGTTAGTGTGCGTATGTAAACCACATTATAGCCCGGTAGGATACAACCAGTAATGTATAATTTATTTTTTCTTCTAAGATCAATTTCAAAGATCGTGTGGATTTAAAATAATAGATAGAAATGCGCTAGTTATGCAACAATTTCTTAACATATAATAATTTCTATCATTTCTATTACAACCAATAGAAACTCAAAATGTTTTCTAAATTCTTACGCTGAAAATCTTTCCACATTATAGAATGAAGTCGATTCATCTGTCTGTGTGCTTAGACCTTTAAACTGTTCAATGGATTTTGATGCAGTTTTTGGCACTAAATAGAGTGATTCAAGTAGAATGTTTGTATGTGATTGTAAATCCGTGAATTTTCAAGATTTTAGTGCAAAACCGGGCCGCTAGTGCTGCATAAACTACACAGCAGTATGTCTCGAGAACTAACACAGGGCTGTCAGTGATTTGTTGCAGAGACGTTTCTTTTAGCGTTGATGTGGCGCTGATTGGGACGTATGAGGTGTTTGTGAAAGCATTTTTGTTTTTTTTTTGCAACTAATGAACACTCGTTAGGGTTGTCGAAGAACTTGGATGAATGTACCGCAGGTCCCATTGCTTGACAATCTTTGTACTTCTATTTTACATTTTATATGTACAGGACGAATCATGAATCATCATCAATTACATATCTTTATGAAAAAGAAATACATTTTATATACTTTTTCAATGTTTCATTTTCAATAAATATGATAGCGGATTCTTTAAGAGCATGTAAAGCCGTGAAAAAGCATCTCAGAATGCCACCATAGTGTATATTACCATGCTGCATTGTCCACATTTACAATGAAGATGATTACCACCACTCTTGTATTCTACTCATACTTTCCTGTAGGCAGAGGAGAGTACTTCTTGTAGGTTTTACATTATTCCACAACTAGGATTAGCTATAACAGAAATGAAAAGAATTTTTATCAACAGTATTAATTATGCCAAGGTTCGACGTAGACATTTCCTAACAAAGAAAATTTCGACTTAACATGCCCCACTGGTTCACAATGCAGGTTCTCTATATATATACACAATCAACATGGCAACACAAGTGCGTTGCTAAACTGTGGGGGACGGGAAATGGGTTGGGGTATGGGCCTCTGGTATCGTCACTCACTCGGTGAAATACAGCGCAAGCGATGTTTCACATCGGTTTTCTGTGAGGCCGTGGTATCACTACGGTCGAGCCGGCCCATTCGTGCCGAAGCATGGCTTTCCCATCTATATACTTGCATTAGCTTGTTTTCCCTTAGTCCGTTAGACATTACGTAATATTATTCGGTACCGAAATTGCCTAACTATTTTTCTAGCTAGCGAGATAGAATAAGCCACCAGCTCCTTTCTAAAATGATATTCTATTCCAGCAGTAACTTGTTGAAGGCTATTGATGTGATATGAATGGGATAAAGTTTACGTACCATGAATACAAGAAAACGCGAAGCAGTTGTAAAGAGTACGTATCATGACTGTCTTTTATTTGCCACAAATATTTTCCAAAGGCCCTTAAATGGAACTATTCCTATTCGACTGATAATATTCATGTCCACATTAAATATGCAAATAGCAAAAATACTAATAACTGCAGGAAACTGTGGAGCTTTGAAATTGTACTGAGCTACGCGGATATTTGTTTATCCTTCTTTTATTTTTTAAAGAAAACTAACAGGTATGAATTGGATTAAAAAGATAGAGAGAAAAGGACATGGGCAATATCTTTCTGTGTTCTCGTCAAGTGAAGCCACGAGGAAGGGTGTGGCGACCCTTACGTACAGCGCGATAGCAGCACAGTACAGCGGCATCTACCGAGGATACACCGAACTACGGAGTGACATTACTACACGGAGTACACAGCACTACTAATCCTGAGTCACGCAATAGAATTTCTCGCGCCGATTATCATATATAAAATATCCCAACATCACACGTTGGGCAGTGGCCCGCCGGGCATCATCAAATCACCTGGTTGGAGGATCCTCCTTTTGTGTGGAGAGACTGACACTCGTTCCTCCACAAGGGTTATAGTTTTGGCAAACTATATTTTTTTGGATAAGCCTGTCTAAGTGACTACCCCGCCTGCTGGATAACATAGGAAAAATTCAAGTGTGACATCATATTCATTGTGAATGCAACAATGCAGCATGGTGATATAAACGAATGAGATGTGAATAGATTCGTAGGAATGGTCTGAGACACTTAAAACAGATTTTTTTTCAAAGTTTTTATGTAAAACCACTAGCTTTTTTAAAAAATTGTCTCATATCTCTAGATAAATATCCATACACAGACTCCTAGAAATTTTGCAGAACATATTTAGCTAAAAAAGTTTAAGAGAAATATGTTTGTGAAGTAGGTAGATAATGCTTAATAGGGTGGATTTTCCTTTAGGTTTGTTGCTGCTGTATCGCACTATGCCCATGTGTGTAAAATTATTAAAATTATGAGTTTAATGTATGACAGTAGGCTTTCCAATAGCTCAAAAGTTCTGTAGTAAGGAATGACTGCCTTTATAGCGTATAAGACGGGCGAACTTGAGGTCTCGGATTCCATACCCTGGTCAGGCCAAATGTTTGTATGATCTACAAATATATTGTTTCCGAGTTTAGATTATTTCTATTTATTGTATAATACATATGTCTTTATATCAGTAATATAGCGTATATAGAACAAGTGCTACCAATTAAGAACTAGATTGTGTTGTGTGTCAGAGATCCAAAAATATTATTGCTATTAGTGACTCCAAAAGTCTGAAATCGTGTCTATAGAAAAAGATGGAAGTAGCATTGTAGCAATAAAGTATTTGTTTAAAAGATAATACCGCATAAGTTTTATATACTGATACCTTGTTTTTTTAATATAGGAGCCTGCCAAAGTGACCCTACTCTACCTGATGGTAAGCAATAGTAGAAGCCATGCCTGGTGGTTTCCATACTTATTGCGAATGTAGACAACGCAGCATGATGACCCAGATTATGGCAACCTATTGGAATGCTTTTGCATCCTTATAACCTTTAGTATTACACTATGTTTATCAAAAGAAAATATATTCTATTACAGATGCAAATAAACAGCTATTTCAAGTATTCGCAAACGTATTTCTGCTATGGTAGCTAGCTTCTTCACCTGGCTTAATAAGGCATAGTAACTTTTATAGCCAGTATGTGTATTCTCACAGTATTCTCTCATACAACTCACAATTGGAAATCGCACACCCATGGGGCTAGTAGACAAATGAGGCGATGCGAAAGTGTATCATTTAAATAGAAAACTAGATTGTATGACATGTCTAACGCTAGTGGATCCAGACTTTGTCGCGATTTGAGGACTGGATTTCAAACTATTATGCGTCGCAGTGTGAAAGTAACGCAATGTAGAGTATGTAGATACAAAGATGAGTTAAAAATGTTTATTAAATCGGAGTTTAATTCGGTTTTTAAATACTTTATTTGTTTATTAATTTCTCCTTTTTTCAATTGGTCCAAATTGCACTTTAGTTTAAGATGACCATCAAGTTTAAACACACAATCCTTAATAGTTGTAGATGAAGTACACATCTTCATCCGAGAATAAAAATATTGTATGTATTTTCTAGTAGCCTTTGCCCGCGGGTACATTCGCGTATATATCGGCTATCTCGGTAAAGAGTAGCCTATATTTTTTTACAAAAATCAAAGTATCTTTTTGGGAAATTTTATTGAAATCGGTGCAGTGGTTCAGCCGTGAAAGCGTTACAGAGAGATAGATTTCGAGTTTATAATATTAATTATGGATTGGAAAGTGAATTAATTTTATCAGTATTACAACATGCAGCTTTTTACAAGTTACTATAAAAAAAGTAATCGGGTAAATTGTAATTCGATTGCATTAATGTATTTAAGAAATTTTTGATTATCGATTTATAATTCATTGGGAGATGATTATTATATGACAAAAAAATAAATATATAAGTATAGTTGTAAAAGTTTAAAATATATGAATTCGACCCTTCTTGGAAATGAAAATCACTTGCATAACTTACCGTTTTCAGGCTTGTGCATCTCTGGTGTATAAATTCAGATTTTAGTACTATTAAAAATGAGAAAACAGGAGATATATTACTATTATCTCTAGATTAATCATAGCAGAAGAACTGCAAATGGAAATGAGTATTGCATCATAAAAGAGCTATTTATTAAATCTATTTCCTGGATGTCTCCTATAACATTATGGTAATCTATTTTTCTATAAGCTGGATAGTAGGTTCAACTTTAAGAACTATTAATAAATGGTATTTTTAGAGACATTCCTAGTTAGCCAACTGTTTATAACTTATCTGTAAAAGTGTTTAATTTACTTTTTACCGTTAAATAAATCTGACAAAAATGTCACTTTTTCGTTCAAACCTACTTAGCAGCATTAAGAGCTTTCATATTGGCAGATTTTATCCGCGATGCCTATTAAATATTTTCTTCTGATAGACATGAAGTTCTTAAATATCGCTCCGCCGTAATGAGAAATAAGAGGACATGGAAGAATTTATGTTAAAGAAACTACTAGTTCGTGGCGTAACCATAGCCTGTTCCTCGTACAATGTCCTTGAACTTCATAGGGTTGATTAGCATAATTGAGACTGATCTTTTTCAAAGGCTGGCCATGCGATTGTGACAACTGCTCCTAAAGCCAAGTTACAAGTATTATATGTATGTGTCAGTGCCGAGTGTTATGTTTGACTATGTGATTTAGCGTTAAGATGACGTCATTCCCATACATTTGTCTCGTTTCAAGTTCATCGTCTATCGTTCCAGTTTTCTAATAACGATTAAGGTTTTAGAATGTCAATCTCATAAAAAAACCCTAAGCTTACGGAGGGAAATGTAACCAAGTCTATTAATTTTCACTAGAGGCTTTAAATTGCAATGATGTGTATGGGTGTCGTAAGAGGCGGCTAAGAACACATGCACAGCAAAAGAAGGGTAACTTTTTTTTTTTTTTTTATATTTAAGCTGCCATAATGACTCTGCCCTGCCTGATGGAAAGCATGAGCAGAATCCAAGAGTGGTGGTCACCATCCTCAATGCGAAAAAAAACAATGCAGCATGGTGACCCACACTATGGCGGCCTGGGGGGAAGAGGGATGGTGAGGGGGATAGGGGGCGTTGGATTGGGGTATGGGCCTCCGGTATCCTCACTCACTCGATGAAACACAGCGTAAGCGCTGTTTCACACCGGTTTTCTGTGAGGCCGTGGTATCACTCCGGTCGAGCCGGCCCATTCATGCCGAAGCGTGGCTCTCCCACGGTTACTACTAAACTAAAAACAAAGTAACAAACACTTATATATTATTTTATGTAGATATGCATCTTTCATAATTAGAATAGTAAATTTTCGAGAGTCAGTATATGTATACAATAATTGCTCCTTTAAAGGACATTCCACGAACCTTCTAACACAGAGAGTCCCTATCTACAGTTACACCTTCGCTAATAACTCGGCAAGAAATTGCATCTCATATGAGCGATATATCTTTTTAAACTGCCTCACTTAACGATAGTAGCCAAGGTGTGGTGTAGAAAACTGTTCAAGTGTTTGATTTTCCTGCTCAACCCGGTTCGTGTGTGAACTTAATTTAAGTTCTTACACGCAATGTTTTGTTTACGTAAGATACAGGAGAGTAACGCCTTATCTGAGCTTATATTAATAATTATTAATCTAATACCTTTAAGCGAACAACTCTTGTATATATATATATATATATCCTGAATCTCGGAAAATAATTCAAAAAGTTTCATTAAAATTATGTAGAGGGTTTCGGGGGTGATAAATGGTAGCTACGATTCATTATTGGATTTATTAACAAAAAAAAATACCTGACAAAGCTCGGTCTTCCGGGTACTTTTGGTAAAATGCATACAATTATGGATTCTATTGTACGTTTTTGTAGTTTACAAGTAGTGACAAAAACACATAGTATCAGAGGATTTAACACACATACTTGCATACAATATTAGTATACAATATACGTAAGCACGAACCCTAGGTGTTTTTTTCAGAATAGCAGATATCTTTGTTCCTGGAATAATTAAAGTGTATTTAGCTCCTAATATTATATTAACACCACTTATTTTATAATTAAAATGTAGGACTAAACATGTAATGAAAATTACACCCATTAATATTTTATTACACCTTGTAACTGAAGAGTCATTAAAATTAAGGTCACAATTTATTATAGAACTGAGCAAGTCAAGAAAGAGAGACAATAAACAACACCAAAAGAACATCGAAAGAAGTGTAATAATTTAATTCGTAATATCCATAAATTTAAAGTTAAATAAGTTGGTAAAGACACTTAGCTTCTGTAAAGATCATCAAATTTTTACACTTACCTACAGTTAAAAACAAAATGCATTTATTTGTTACTTGTCTACTATATTCTAAATTACCTAAAATTCCCTAGTTTAGTCCAACCCACTATGTACTACGGTACTCGAAGGGACACAAAACAGCAAGCCTACATTATTGTTAATTCTATCTGCCTATTTTTTGTCAGTACGATTGTTACTTCTTTCTTACATCTTCCAATCTAATAAACTTGTTCACTTGCACTAAACCCCGCCATTAATCGATGGAATCGAGCCTCTAAAAGGCTAAAGTGATACTCAACTTAATCTAAGACAAGTTGACTTCTGAGCGGACCGCAATGATTAATAGAAATAAAATAGTCAGACAACATAAAAAGCCTCTAAATTGACTGAGTAAAGTATTTTAAAGTGTTATATTGCCTTATAAGCGATTACAACATTAAATTTCGTTTTGCATCTATACACTGAAAAATGCAGGTTTTATGGTAGCTAAGAGTTTTGATAGGTTCTTTGTTACGAGCTATTAACTGGCAGAAAGACTCTCTGATGATTACAACAGTAATAAATACTGTATGTACATGTTGGTTGTATGAGAGAGAATTGGAAAGCCATATCCAAAAAGGTCTTGACATAAAATCTATTCCAAATTTATTTTTATTGTAATTTTCAGATACAATAGGTCTTATACTAAGACCTATAAATTATGTGATCCTCAAAGGATTGGCGAATATTTAAACGGCTAATTCAAGGTTGAAAAATATAATCAAGTGTCAAATTCGTAACAAAAAACTCATTGGTATACCTACGGTTTGCCGTATGATATATATAAATCTGACTACACGGTTGGCCTAGTGGTTTCAGTGGTCGCTACACCACTTCCTACTGCGCCAAGTGTTGTGGGTTCAAATCCTACATGGGACAACACTTTGTGTGATCCATAAATTGTTGTTCTAAGTCTGGGTGTACTTTGTGTCCGTTTCATGTATGTTTGTAAAGATCCCCGCGACACACGAATGTATATTCCTAATGCGGGAGTTGTCTTTAAAAAAAAAAAAAAAAAAATACAGTAAATTTCACAACAATTATTGTGTAATAAACCTGTTAATAGTGCAGTTGTTAGTAAACATCCAATCTGATTCGAAAAGTGGTTACTTATTTACTCATTTCGTTACATCTCTAGCATTAATTAAATATCCAATATCTGATATATCTGATAACTTTATAGATAAACAGGATGTGAAGCTCCAATAAGTTCTCTCAATCATTTATATTTGCACCACATCCATAACACGTCCAAGCCGGGGAAGTCGACGTCATAGCTATGAATGATACGGTGTGATAACGTGTGATACGACTTCCTCCACAGGCGTCTAAGGCTTATTGAGATACAACTTTCTTCCCGAGAGTTATTAGAGCCGAGATCGTATGTGCTTTACTCACAATGTTTGTATTTACTCATGAGAACTTTCTAGACGATTTATAGGCGTTGTAAAAGTAACTGTAGGTGTTGTAATACAAACTTGTGCGTATATTTTAATGCACATTAAGTAAGTAAGAGTTACGAAATGATTGCTTGTATTTTTTAAGCTTTTTTGTTTGTATACTAATATATAACTATTCTTTGATGTATTTACTTGTATATTCTGATAACTTTTCACCAATTTTTATATAAAATTCCGTATTTGGATCTCCAAGAAAGTTTACTAGACTATTTAATTCAGGAGAGTCAAATGATATACAAGTCTCAGATGTCACGGCCTGACATTACCGTTGCATGCTAAATTCGTGAAATAATAGACGTGGCATATGTAAATAGTCAAGCAGATCTACATACATCGATCTCCGGCGATGCCCGATACTGAGAAAGGGGCACGACATTGCCGATTTCCACTGTTTCCGACACGACAATATTTTTTTGCAAATGTAACAGCGAATAGTTTAAGTATTCTCTAATAATTTTATACCGTTCAGGTCATTTATCCATTCTGATCTTTAGAATAATAGATAATCTATTTTTGAGTGTCTCTTGAAATTTTTTGCCCTACTCAACTAGTCTTCGGCATTAATTGTCGTCCGCGGTATTTCCGGTCAGGTATAGCCAGGTACAATATAGTTCAAATACCGGTAACGAATTTCTAGTGACTTGCCTTCCACTTAATATTTTGCATCCTATAGAAATATGTTTTATCTTTAATCTGCCTTTACTTATTTTTTTAAGTAAACTATACAAATTGATATCATGCTTGGCAAAAACAATTAAAGACATTGTCAGAGTTACACGTATAGATCGATTAACAAACAGAAACAAGAGTTAAGTAATTTTTGAATAATACATCTAATATATAAAATTCTCTTGTCGCGGCGTTTATTACCAAACTCCTGGTTTTTATGATACTTGTGTGCATATGGGGTAGATCTGAGAATCAGCCAACATCTATTTTTCATACCCCTAAATGACAAGAGTGACCCACCCCTAAATATTTATTCTATTTTTTTGACAAAAATGTTTATTTATGGAGAAACAACATTTGTTTAGTCAGCTAGTATAGTATAAAATTGACACGGTATCAAAAGGTAAAACTCAATGTTTTATTTACCAATTTGAATGAAAACAACGATCAAGGAATATCAATAGCTAGATAGAGATCTTGATCTTATTGATAACGAACAAGATTAGCTAATTAAAAAACAATACAATATTAATATCACACCTTAAACTATTAATGATGCAATGATGCAGAAGCATCAATAGGCTACCATGATCTGGGTAACCATGATGTACTGTTACATAGTCAGCATTCACAATGAGTATGGTGACCACTCTTGAATTCCATTTATGCTTTCCATCAGGCAGAGAAGAGTCACTTTGGCAGGCCTATATATAGTAAAAATATATGATTTTGTTCCTTGGTGACGTGATTGTTGTGATACTTTGAATATCTGCAACTCAAGAAGAAATAATGCCTGCACTTTTTTAAATGCTCAACATTTCTCCAAAATACCGAAAACTTTTACTCACTCGGTCAAAAAAATAAACCAAATATTGGTATTTTATATTACCGATATATCACGCAGTCAACAAACAATATCTTCACCCCTTTAAGATTCTTCTCGTGTGTCGGCCCCAATGGTAAACTACATTGAAGTAGTCTCGATGTGGGAATGTCCTCAGAGAGATCTTCTCAACTTGTTTTGAATATTGCGCGCTGGTGGCCGGCGATACACAGTTTTTGTTCTAACCACCTTAATTTAGTTTTCCTTTTGTTAAATGTAACCCATTCATATTTAAGCTTGGCTTTTAAGGCTACGGTTTCATACAAAGTAACGGCCTAAGGTATTTTTTATTATATACCTACCAATTTTAATTCTATCATTTAAAAGTCAGTTAGATTTAGATTATATATACATATAGTAAATGTAGACCCTCGTAACTTAATGGTAACCGAATTAAGTTAACAAATTACAAAGTTAAGTAGCCGTAGCTTTTTTTTTTTTTACCTGGTGGAATGCCTTTACGCACTTCGCTCCCCACCCGCGGGGACAGGGGGTTCGCTTTGTGTGGGACTCCTGACTGACTCCAGCCAGACTACCCACTAAACCACCACGGTGTGCCACTCTGCGCCTGAGACGGGAGAGATCCGGGAACCGCTTTCTTACGCCATCCGGACCCCTCCTAGCGCTTGCCCGCACTGAAGCGGGCACCGTCTCTAGATGTTAAGACCTCTCAATGTGGGCGACGTACGGCACACGCGTAACGTTGCCCCCTCGCGGGTGGCCTGTGAAGCGGATGGGGGGGAAAACCCGTCCCGCCNCGGTTCGCCGGCGGCGGATCGGGTCCGAGTGGAGATCGTCCTCCCGGGCCTTCTCTACCGCCTCCTTCTGCGAAATAACTTCCTCGCAGAAGGTCGCGACCGCGGAAAAACTGCTCTCGCCGCCGGCCATGGAGCGTACGACGGCCGGCAGCGAGAGATCTCCTCCGATGACTGCAGTGAGGGCCCGACGCTGCAGCGCCCAAGCGGGACACACCGCCAGCGTGTGCTGGGCCGAGTCCTCACTGCAGTCGCAGTGGTGGCAGGCGGGACTCAATTCCCTCCGCGCGACCAAGTGCAGGCACTTCCCGAAGCAACCGTGCCCGGAAAGCACCTGCGTCAGTCGGAAGGAAAGTGTCCCGTGCTGCCGCCCTGCCCACTCGAGGATGACCGGCTGGTAAGTAGCCGTAGCTAGGTTAGCCTTTGAATGGGTGACCATTCTTAGGATATTGAGACCCCTTTGAGCCTCTGTCTGGCTTATATCTTATATGTATTATATGTATTCAATTAATATTGTAAAACGGTGTACAAATAAAGAGTTTTCTATCTATCTATCTATCTATATCGGTCTCGCTTACTATTCCAATATCTTTGAGAATCGTTGCAGTTTGTTGGATCTCTAAAAAGTTTAACTAAAGACTTTCGATAGATCTATGATATCTCTTGTTACTGGGGCTATGGAGGTCTGATGGTAGACTTAAAGCTGCCCCAACCTATTTTGAGAAAAGGCCCTGGAGAAAATAAACATATACATGTTTAATATGTTTGTTGTTTGTGTTTAATATGTTTAATATAAAATAAACATATACAATAACGTTTTCAAGTTTAACACGATATGTATTATACACAGCACGCATTTTAACAAATCGATTTGTATATTGTATTATATATAGTTTTAATCTTTATATGTGTACCAAAATCTGGCAATTCAATCGTAAAATTCCATTTTTATATCGATCACATGTGCGAAAATTATTCCTATAAATACTCGAACTTAAACAGATTCCATTTCGGATAATTCGAGACAATAAATACACTTTTTCTTCCAATCTCACTATCCTCAGCCCCATCAGATATATCAGGCAGTATAACTGGTTTGGCGGCGTCTTTATATAAAACTCGATATGCATTTTTATAAAGCAACAGATTGACACTTTTGATCAGAACAAGTGTCATAACACGGGCCGCACACTTTTAGAAGAGTCATTTTTGACAACATTGAACAAGACTTATGTCTGGGCGATTATCGCTTTAAGTTGCAGTCCGATTTGCTGTCACAAATTTTAGTGAATTACTAGAAATGTTTGCCTTAAACGTTGAACGTCACTATTTGAGGCGCTCATAGCCCAATTGCACTCGGTGATTAGATACAATCACCAAGGGTAAGCAACGACGGCGCCGTCAGTACCTGGATGGGTGACCGCTGGTGGCATGTTACCATGAGCGTCTCCATGATTCGGAGGTCACGTTAAGCAGTCAGTCCCGGTTTTTATCATACGATAACAGTCGTGAAGCTTAGTTGGAGGCCTTCAGGCGGCGTAAAAACATCCAACGGCAAGATGACGTAGCCACAACGTAGTCTTGCCAGCCTTTACGCACTTCGCTCCCCCCC
>PKRV01000646.1:7044-18828 GCA_003709505.1 Hyphantria cunea
TACAAAATTATTTCTCCGATTATCCCCTTAACTTTGACCCGTTTGAAATAACTAACATTCACGCGACTACTAGAAATGACTACTCTATCACCTTGCCATCGTTTCCAGAATTTAATGATCCTAATAATATAAAACTATTCATCTACCGTTTTCACGAATATTTTGACGGGCTCATAGGTCTAGACCTATTAAATAATTGGGAAGCGCGAATAGACTTGAAGGAAAACCAACTGATTACTCGTTCGGCGACAAATCCTATTAGAATGTATAACTCGCGTAACGTGAATTTATATGAGGATATTATACCAGCACAGACCTCAAAGGTGATTCGAATTCCCATTGACGTTCCAGATGGCGACGTCTTCATTCATGAACAAGTTCTCTGTAACTGTATAATCCACGAATGTGTCACTTCCGCTGTGAACAAGCGTGCATACCTAGAAATCGAAAACCCTTCTCAAAATGACATTATATTCTCGCTCGATCGTCCAGCACATGCTGAGATATTTAACACCGAGTGCCTTAGTACCCAGCAACCTTCAATTCGCGTTCAGGATGTTACATCACGCCTAAGAACTGATCACCTTAACCCAGAAGAAAAGGCTAACCTTATAGCTCTGTGTTCGCGTTATTCTGACGTCTTTTACATTGAAGGCGAAAGACTAACTTTTACCAATAAAGTAAAGCATCGTATAAGAACTACTGACGAAGTCCCAGTGCACGCTAAGAACTATCGATACCCNGTGGTTTAAGTTTCCAGACAGCTCTTGAATAACTTAAAACTGTAAACTAGTAAAATATAAAGATGAAAATATGTAGTTAGAAATAAGTGAATTTTGTTATA
The DNA here is from genome assembly GCA_003709505.1 of Hyphantria cunea. Lineage (NCBI taxonomy): Eukaryota > Metazoa > Arthropoda > Insecta > Lepidoptera > Erebidae > Hyphantria > Hyphantria cunea. The sequence continues at coordinate 7,889 of PKRV01000646.1, forward strand.
AACTGTGGGTATGTTTATAAGAATTTATATAATTTGTAGAAACATAATTGGCCTGCTTTTTTCGTATTAAGTTTGTATAATTTAACAATATAGCTTTAAGTTTTGTTGCCATCTAGTCCCAAACTAGGCAAAGCTTATTCCATGGGTACTGGACATCTGATACAAATACATTTATGTTGTTTGTTTGTTAATAAATACATATTATGCTTAGAAAACAAACAAACTCCTATACAAATATTAGCATATTATAAAAACATTTGGTCCAACACGGGAATCGAACCTGAGACCTCATGATCAGCAGTCGCATATGCTAACTGCTAGACCAGAGAGGCAGTACTACATGGCCCAATTATTTTTTATTTTTATAATTACTACAATGATGACATATGTACTAGTGTCAACAGGAATAGATGCAAGGTGTTTAGATTACATCAACTTTAACAATCAACTGCTCGACATAGGCCTTTCCTTTTAATAGTATTTTGGGCCAGTGGCCAGACGGTTTGTTATCAGGTTTGTTTCATTTTTTAATGTTCATGAGCCTGCAAAGTGACTCTAATCCGCCTAACGGGAAATATGCGCAGAGTTCATTCGTACTAGTGATCATGCTCATTGCGTTGCAGACNGCTGTTGGTAATTTCCATTTATTAACAAATAAAAACCTTATAGTACTATGAACAAATTTGTTATTCAAAAGAAACTCTTCTTCTTTTGATAATATGGCAATCAGCCGGATCAGCTATTTCTGCCAATGTCAAGTATTTTAAGTCTTCAATTCTAAGTCGTCGAGTCTTCGTCGTGATGGAATTAATAATAAAAAATATAAGAAATGTGGATGACACGAAATGGGGACCGTCTTTCGTAAAAACAAAAAACGATCCCCAAAAGAAACTCAATAAACCTTAAGAGACGGACAGTTGCTGTCCGACTTTTGTTTGACATTTTAAACAAGGACAATAGGGAGCATGCAACGAAATTTATGTGTCGCAAATATTTTTTTCTAGATTCTTTATTGTCTTTTCAATATACTTAAAGGGTATTTTTTATTTAGTGGTTACTCAGATAACATTAAATAAAACTTGAAAATTAATGGAGGCCAATCCAAACTTACGAAACGCTTATTATTGGTTGAAACGAAATGTGACGTCGAAATTATCGGAAGCGAAATTCAAACTGTGTGTTCTGAAAAAAATTACCTTCTTCTTTTCTTTTTATAGCAATTAAAACCGTTATTAAGTATTAAGCAACTGCTAACACAGGATAGTAAACAAACACAAACAAACATTTTCTAAACACACTGTCAGATTCACTATAATTTTATGTTCTCCCCTTCTAAATATTATACTATGTATATTTAAATATGTATAATTGTAAAAAATGTGTATTTAAACGCTTATTTATTATATTAGTATTACTTATTGTATATTCACTATTTATAGTTCCTTTTAAATTACAGTGACTTCTGTGCATCCGCCATGGCTAACTCTGCATCGCCCCAAGGTCGACTGGCAGAAAATGCCTACGGCATTAAGTCCACCTTTGCCAATTTTGTGCATAAAGATTTAAATAAAAAAATAATAAAACGACAATGACGTAATTGGCTGTGTCAGAACCGCGCGCAAAATGGCGGCGTTTGAAGAGCTCAAATTTAGTCAGTGTTTTAAATTTCGCTTTGAAAATTAGTTAGACTATTTTCAAGCCTATCTATATTATTTCTATCATTGAAAAACATTTGCGCCTGCACTTTACAGGCTCTGTCCATCGGGATCAAGCAGCCTAGTGTCTGATGTACCAACATATAATTATTTTATTTGAAAATGTCCCAAATTAAAAACATTTACATAATATCTATATAGTATCCAGATGTGTTTGCAGTTATGTTTGACTGCCTCGGTGGCGCATCTTGTTACTTACGTTACTTGTAGCAACCAATGATCTTCTTAATCTCCCACATATCAACACATCATTGCGATCATGTCAATCAAACCTTCTAGGAAACATCATCCTAGTGTTTCTACAAACAAACAACAATACAATGTTTTGAAACTATAACCAACCTCATCACAGCTCAGCATTTGTGTCAACAGCTCCTCACTCCGGAGACAACTCTTCCTCAACTCGTAGCAGTTCTTGAGCCTCGCTCGACATATGTAGCAAACCAGTATAGGTCTGCCATCTTCAGTTTCAAACTAAAAATAAAAGTTATGAAATTATTTACCCCCGGTGCCTTCCTTTCTCAAACCAATCCAAATTAAGTCGCATTTACACCTAATGTGAAATTAAGAAAACACCCATAACCAGGCAATATCTATCTACGACCTTTTCAATTTAAAGAGAACTAACGACATCTGTTGACAAATAGCGTGCACTTTAGAAAATATAGCAAAAATTTCAAAATGAACATCAATCAGTATAGCAGAACAAAAAATAGTAAGGCAAGAACTTAAGATAAATATAATAAACAGCATAAATACTATGCGGGCTGGCAAGAGCTGGTTGCGAGAAGCCGTGGATCAAACTAAGTGGCGTACAATTGGAGAGGCCTGTGTCCAGCAGTGAACTACAATAGGCTGATGATGAATATTATGATGCTATGAATAAAACATCCATGTAAATCTTAGAAGTATAGAATGAAATTATAACCATCATATTCAACTTTCTACCCTTCCTTCTTTTTATGCTTTAATATTCCCTAGATTATTTTAGGTTTGGCTTCTAGTTCAACCGGTTTTACCTGAATATAAGTTTTTATGCAGAGCGACTGGTATGGGACCTCCGTAAATCTGAGTGCGATCTGAATCCAGTTTTGCATCTAATCCAGTGTCCAGTAAAACTATAAGAGTCCTGGATGATGAACACCTATTAGCTTTGTAACTACCAAATTAACAAGGAATGGCATGACTCGCTTGTCTGTGAGTGAGGAGAAAACGCTTCCTGAATTTGCCACACTATTAATTTAGAGGGTGCTGTTAGTGTTGCCTCTCTTTACTTAGAAAATTTTACTTAAGGTGCTTCGGTAGGGCCTTAAGTACAGTTTGTGTAAGTAATATTTGTGTATGTGTTATTTCTAACATGTCCACAAATTTTACCAATTTAAAGAAAGTAGATTCAGTAAGAAATATTAAAAAAGATAACATGTTTATAGTTTTATTATGATAAAAGAGATTTTGTTTGGTAAAAGAAAATTTGCATTGATCATTATAAGGAGGTGCTCAATTCTGTTTTTATTTAATGTACCATCAAAACTGAATCATTGTTACGGTTTAACTTTGGTAGATTATGATCTAACTAGATAAATAATAGGTTAAATTGTTAGCAGTATGTTACACTTCACAATGTTTCCACAGTTTACAACTTCGCTAGATAGATTACAAAATCTAACGGTGTTGATAATCTCACGATAACATAAGCAAATAATGAAGTTTGTGTTACTTGCTTTTTTTGTTTTTGAAGGTACGATCGTTTAATTTAACAATTACTCACCGGCATCGAAACCAAAGACTCGTACGTTTCTTGTAAATGAGTACCGACGATTGGCACCAGTCGAATGTATTCTCCTAAGCAAACCCTACACATCGAAGGCCTTTCCATGATTAATTCTACAAGTTCACACTCTTTCTTTTTAACTTTAAAATCACTTTTTTTTTCACTGTCTATGCATCTGTCTTCCCGTCTTTATTATAGATTCTATTCGCGTTTTAGGAATATATTTAAGTACTTTGTTTTAATCATTGTTAATAAGATAATGGTCCATCAAACTAAACTTTTTATACATTCCGAGAGAGTGAGCACAGAGTAAGATTTTTTTTTTTTGGATATGGCAATCTGTGCCGATGTCGACAAAAAAAAAATGTCGATGTCCACAAATATTTGAACAGTAAATGCAGATCACTTGAATTCTGTTGCTTTGTATGTGGAAGTATACATATCCATATCACTCCCCTGCAAGACCGGAGGCAGATTGATGAGTCAGAACTCTGTGCTCTATTGCGGAGCTTGTCAGTGCCGGGAGTGAGTAGATCCAGTGGGACGGAAATGCATGCTGCGCGCGGTGCTGCGGTAAGGTCCCTAGTGAGTTGGGGTGGTTGCTGCGTGGACGGGAGAGAGATCCTCTACTTACCGGACCGGACCGTAGGTGCAGTGTGCTGTGCCTAGACGCTGATGAGGCCGTAGGAGTAAAGCAGGCTAGAGCGGTAGCTTCCTCCGTGTGGTGTATCCCTGTTGAGGCCGAGGTTACTGGCTAGCCGAGACTTCTGTAGTAGTGAATACGATGGTGGTGCTGGTTTGCTTCCTTGAAGGCTGCTTCCAACCACGTCGGGTCACCACTGTGGAGGAACGGATGCCATGTCCCTCCAATACAAAGGGAGGATCCTCCAAACAGTATGGGTTATCATGCCTGGCTGGCCACTACCTAACGGTTAATTACTACAATTTCAATTTCATTAAAAGATATTTCAGTTTTAAATTCACATAAACCATTCATTATCCTATCTATGAAAGAATTAAAAACTTGTGGTAATACCACTTATTTAAAACAGCACATGGAACGAAAACATCATGCTGTCTTATAGCTAGAGTCGAACGTTTTATCACCTCAACATTTATGATAGTGAAATTAGGCGACAGCTATCAAATCTTAGAATCAAATTTTAAAAAGGAAATTTTTGTGATTAAAACTTTTTTTTAATTTCACACCAAAATAATTTATAAAAGCTATTATTGTAATTTGCTTTGAAACTTGATATTACAATTCTTCTTCTTTTGATGATATGGCAATCAGCCGGATCAGCTATTTCTGCCAATGTCAAGTATTTCGAGTCTTCAATTCTAAGTCTTCGAGTCTTCAAGTCTTCGTCGTGATGGAGTTAATGATAAAAATTATAAAAAATGTGGATGACATGAAATGGGGACCGTCTTTCGACTGACCAATATACACAATATTATACACTAACACTGATATTACAATTTATACCGTTAAATTTTTTTTTGAAATTGACAGCTGTCTCAATTTTATCCAATAAAAATGTGTTTTATTTCTTTTTATTTATTTTTAGAATACAGCAATATGTTTTTACAAACTAAGACACGTTACTTTTAGTTAGTATCTGGCCTGTTCATAGCTTCTTCCTCTTTTGATGATATGGCAATCAGCCGGATCAGCTATTTCTGCCAATGTCAAGTATTTCAAGTCTTCAATTCTAAGTCTTCGAGTCTTCAAGTCTTCGTCGTGATGGAATTAATGATAAAAAATATTAAAAAATGTGGATGATATGAAATGGGGACCGTCTTTCGCAAAAACAAAAAACGATCTCTGCTCATAGCTAATTTTTTTTTTTTTTTGGATATGGCAATCTGTGCCGATGTCGACAATTCTGCCATTGTAATATGAATGTAAGAGATTAGTGTTAAAAAAAATACAAAGAGTTACGATAATGACAATGTCAAAGATAAACTTTTGTTTTTCTTCGAATATGGCTTCCTACTTCTTGTGCATTTAGCCATTTTCAATAAGGCTTATAAAAAGCGGGTACTCTTAAACAATATTAAAAATTGACTTTTTGCAAAAATTGATTAATTATTGCTATTAAAATCGTTCTTTTCAAATCGTTTTATATTGAATATAGAATAATCGATTTTTATTTGATTGATTCTTTTCCATTAATCTTACATCCCTGGTTCACAAGAGCCCTATAATTCATTTCCGTTTTATTGTTGCTAAAAATAAAACTTAAATCACTTTTCCTACAAAACTAAAATACTTTCAGTTTTCATCCAAATATCCATTTTTTTATTGTTATATTTTAAATATTCTTTTACTTATTAATTGCATACTGTGTTTTATGATCTTTTACATAGCATGTATTTAAATTGCACTTTCACACTCTGTCAAGGGTCGTACTGGTTTGTTACACCGCTAATACTAAACGTGGAATCTATCAGTTTGACAATTCACAACAGCTGATCTGATTTCTTAACCTCTAAGGTTGCTTACAAACATTTATTTTCAACGAAAATGCGATGTTTATCTCGTTTATTTCAGCCTATTATTACAATACCAAAGAATGCCAAGCTCAAAAACACGGAAATAACATGTAAAAGTCAGAAGGTTAGTAAAATACAATAATGTTTTTACTTTTCAGTGAACATAACATTAAATTGCAGGATTATCACATGAGAAACATTATTTAGAATATATTTATGAATATAAAAAACATTGAAAAATAGCATTATTAGTTTCTTGTCAGTTTTCCTCCATAATGGTGGTAATTCTTTGCTTGCCAAAACCATTTGCTTTTCACTTATTTTAGGGAAACATTCCTAAACTGCAATTTTTTAGTGTCTCTCTTAAGAAAACGTCTATATTTAAAGTTACATAATTAATTTTAGTAAATGTTTGACACAGATAAGGTAATTTCTCAGTTAAAACCAATTTTTAGTGGTTTAAGTTTCCAGACAGCTCTTGAATAACTTACCAACGAAATAGTATCACTGACTTCGATGCTAAAAATTTAAAAAAGAACTCTTAATGTTGATTTTAGAATTGAACATCAAATAATTTTTCAGTTGCTACTGGAATGTGGTCTCATACGACCCACGAGTTCTGGTCTATTCACAATACTCCCACTAGCACGACGAGCATTAGATAAACTAGAGGCACAGATCAGATTGAGTATTGAAGAGGCTGGTGGACAGAGGATGTCTCTGCCATCATTGACAGTGGGCTCCTTATGGGAGAAGACGGGTAGACTTCATTCTATAGGACCAGAGTTAATGAAGATGGAAGACAGACATGGGAAACAGTATTTGTTGGCTCCGGTGAGGTTTTTAAAGAGTTGTTGACATGTACATAAAATTTCCAGTATACATCTGAAAGAATGTAAAAATAAATCCCACAATATTATAAATGTGAAAGATTGTGAGGATGTATTGTTACTCGTTCATGCAAAAACTACTGAACGGATTTGGATGGAATAACACATAGGCCTCTATTAACAGCGATAACTGACATATATGCGGGCTGAGCCGTGGGCATAAACTAGTAAAATATAAGATGAAGATATGTAGTTAGAAATAAGTGAATTTTGTTATAAACTGTGGGTACGTTTATAAGAATTTATATAATTTGTAGAAATTTAATTGGCCTGCTGTTTTCGTATTAAGTTTGTATAATGTAGCAATATAGCTTTAAGTTTTGTTGCCATCTAGTCCCAAACTAGGCAAAGCTTATTCCATGGGTACTGGATAACTGATACAAATACATTTATATTGTTAGTTTGTTAATAAATACATATTATGCTTAGAAAACAAACAAACTCCTATACAAATATTAGCATATTATAAAAACATTTGTTCCAACACGGGAATCGGACCTGAGACCTCATGATCAGCAGTCGTATACATCAACTGCTAGACCAACGAGGCAGTACATGCCCCAAATATTTTTTATTTTTATAACTACTACAATGATGACATATGTACTAGTGTCAACAGGAATAGATGCAAGGTGTTCAGATTACATCAACTTTAACAATCAACTGCTCGACCTATGTCGAGCCTTTCCTTTTAATACTATTTTGGGCCAGTGGCCAGACGGCTTGTTATCAGGTTTGTTTCATTTTTAATGTTCACGAGCCTGCAAAGTGACTCTAATCGGATCATGCTCATTGCGTTGCACACAATGCTACAATGCTGTATGGTGACCCACACCATGGCGGCCATGTTTTCCTTTTTCTATGCAGTAATATTGCCTTGTGTAGTTTGCTTGCTTAGGCGGCTCTTCGGCCCACAGGATGAATAGATTTTGTTTTGAGTACAATAAAGGAATATTATTTCTGTTACAGACTCATGAAGAGGCTTTAGCGGACCTGTTTGCAGATGTTGGTCCTTTGTCTTACAAGCAGCTTCCACTAGTGCTGTATCAGGTTGGCGTTTAATACGTTTTTATTAGTTTTAACTGTTTTATGGTAAACAATAGTAACCTACTAACGCCATCTATTTTTATACAGACTGAAACAAAAGAGCGACATCTAGTGTCGAGGACAAAACAACAAACAGTATGTAGACTCAATAGAAAACACTTTAAGCAGTTTAGTACTTTAAATTCCTCCTTACAAAGGAAGCTTTGACTATATCACCGCCTCGGTGGCGCAGTGGTAGCGTACGCGTCTGCTGTTCATGAGGTCTCGGGTTCGCATCCTGGGTCGGACCAAATATTTGTATGATCTGCAAATATATGTTTCGGAGTTTGGGTGTTTGCAATGTATAATATGTATTTATAAAAAATAAGTATATATATGTAATAATATCAGTTGTCTAGTACCCATAGTACAAGCTCTGCTTAGTTTGGGACTAGATGGCGTTGCGTGTTAAAATGTCCGAAAATAATTATTTATTTATTTATTATTATTTATATATGCTGACTGGATGTGGGTATGGGGTTTGTGTAAAAATTCTCTCAGGGAATTTTTCTCACGAGAGCAACGGAATTAATAGGGGTGGTAATTCTTCACTACTTGGAAGATGTAGAGGATAATAGAAGTGGATAGATAAATAGAAAACTCNCGGGCTGAGCCGTGGGCATAAACTAGTAAAATATAAGATGAAGATATGTAGTTAGAAATAAGTGAATTTTGTTATAAACTGTCTACACGTCTAAACTAGTGATTGTGCAGACAATGCAGTATGGTGACCCACACCATGGCGGCCATGTTTTCCTTTTTCTCTGCAGTAATATTGCCTTGTGTAGTTTGCTTGCTTAGGCGGCTCTTCGGCCCACAGGATGAATAGATTTTGTTTTGAGTATAATAAAGGAATATTATTTCTGTTAAAGACACATGAAGAGGCTTTAGCGGACCTGTTTGCAGATGTTGGTCCTTTGTCTTACAAGCAGCTTCCACTAGTGCTGTATCAGGTTGGCGTTTAATACGTTTTTATTAGTTTTAACTGTTTTATGTTAAACAATAGTAACCTACTAACGCCATCTATTTTTATACAGACTGAAACAAAAGAGCGACATCTAGTGTCAAAACAACAAACAGTATGTAGACAACAGAAAACACTTTAAGCAGTTTAGTACTTTAAATTCCTTATTACAAAGGAAGCTTTGACTATGAATATAAAAAACATTGAAAAATAGCATTATTAGTTTGTTGTCAGTTTTCCTCCATAATGGTGGTAATTCTTTTTGTTGCTTCACTAAACTAAAATTTCACAATACAATACAATACAATTTCACAATACAATTTCGCCTCGGTGGCGCAGTGTTAGCGTACGCGTCTGCTGTCCATGAGGTCTCGGGTTCGAATCCTGGGTTGGACCAAATATTTGTATGATCTGCAAATATATGTTTCGGAGTTTGGGTGTTTTCAATGTATAATATGTATTTATAAAAAAATAAGTATATATATGTAATAATATCAGTTGTCTAGTACCCATAGTACAAGCTCTGCTTAGTTTGGGGCTAGATGGCGTTGCGTGTTAAAATGTCCGAAAATATTTATTTATTTATTTATTATTATTTATATATGCTGACAGAATCGGCTCTCACGAGAGCAACGGAATTAATAGGGGTGGTAATTCTTCACTACTTGGAAGATGTAGAGGATAATAGAAGTGGATAGAGAAATAGAAAACTCTTTATTTGCACACTATAATATTACAGTTAGAAGAGAGTACATAAAATGTGAGACGGAGTGTACAAAAGGCAGCCTTATTGCCAATCTCTTCCGGACAACCTTAGCAACTTAGAAATACATAGAATGCAAGATTTTAGACACTAAAGTGTTGAAAGTTTATTGAAAACCCTTCGAGGGCTACTCTCAGTTAACCTTTCCAACTCTTTTTTGTACACCAGATAACTAAATAAATGGCTTATTGCTAGGTCAGTACAATTGTAGGCCTTATCGCTCAACATGCAATCTCTTCCAGGCAACCGTGAGCCAGCCACAATAGAATACGGGATAGCGATAAAAATACAATATGTACATTGTAATTTAATTGTAATAGAATTGGAGACAGTTATACGTTTCACTGTTTTTTTCTTTTTTAAATAGACAATTCCCATTGGAAATATTCGCGAGGGGTTTAGCAAAATATCCCATGTGCCATGTGCATGTCCATCTCCTTTCTAAAGGGAGGCTTATAGGGGTTTTTTTTTTTATTATTTAAGCTGCCAAAATGACTCTGCCCTGCCTGATGGAAAGCATGAGCAGAATCCAAGAGTGGTGGCCACCATCCTCAATGCGAAAAAGAACAATGCNTTTTACTGTTTTTTTTCTTTTTTAACAAGACAATTCCCATTGGAAATATTCGCGAGGGGTTTAGCAAATTGTCCCGTGTAGGGTTTAAACCTACAACCCACAGCGCAGTAGAAATTGCTACAACATCCATGGAATCAAATTGCATTTCTTCGTAATTGTTCCAGATCAGCAATAAATACAGGGACGAGCACCGGCCCAAGCACGGCCTGCTCCGAGCTCGAGAGTTCTCCATGCTGGACGCGTATGGGGCTCACGACTCCATGGCCTGCGCCCTCCAGGTCTACGACACCGTGGCCAAGGCGTACCAGCGCCTGTTCAGCAGACTCCAGCTGCAAGTACACAAGGGTGAGGTACCAGGCGCTCAGCACAGCCCAGGAGTGTCACTACCCCTTTTCATTTCATGGATTTGGTAAGAGCCGCCCAAGGGAGTAAATTACCAGGACAACATCACTGCGAAGAGAAGTAAAACTAGACACAAACCCCATACCGACCTGTCTGATCAATATAAGTAAGTTAAAATCTCCTTTCTAAAGGGAGGCTTATAGGGGTAGACTAGGAAAGGTATTTTTTTATGTAGTAGTGGGCATATGAGCAGATACCTGATGGTAAGCGACTACCTCCGCCCATGGACACCGCAACACCAAAAGCGTCACAAGTGCGTTACCGGCGTTTGGGTGTTGG